>BQNB010058872.1:0-37576 GCA_026074375.1 Tanacetum coccineum
TATGTATTGCCACTTTATTCAAGTGTGTATAAAACCATGATTACCATTACTCTAAGTTCATGAACTGTGACGTAGACTGGTATGTATGCCACTTTATTCAAGGCACAGTAAGAGTGTACCCATCGTAGGTGTTCCCTCCAAGAACACCCGGGCAATGATAAAAGGATATGTTCCCCCGTTACCGGTGTCCCCTCCAAGGACACCCGGGCAATAATAAAAGAGTATGTTTCCCCCGTTACCGGCATCCCCTCCAAGGACACCCGGGCAAATGTGTATATGTGATTGTTGGCCCCCTTAGGCGCCAATCCCAATCGTAATCCGACATGGTATAACGTTCGTTCCCGGTGATAGCTAGTCACCCGAACGGGGATTGTCAATCCCAAATAGATCTATCTTATAACATTCGCGCTCACCCTCCAAGTGATTTACAGTTCATGCAACCTAAGCTAATCCGTAATCATAAAAGTATAGTATGCGTTTACGTTCAAAAAGTAAACCAAGTATTGTATCTCCTCGCGAGATATTTAAATGAGTAAGTAAACCAAACAGGTAATCAACCATGTAAATGCGTTTGTAAACATGTATGCAGACAAGTTGAAAATGAGCACGTAACGAGTTTAAATCAAACACGTAATTGAATTTGTAACAAGCATGTTCTCACCCCAAAATATATGTAAAACATGTAAAGCGTGGGGCTATGAACTCACCTTGATGTTGAAGAACGATTGATAGGTAGGCATCTAATTCACATTGATGATGAAGAGCGATTGACAGATAGGCATCTAATATGCACAATACGAACGGAAGACGAAGCTGCTCGATCAAGAAGTTGCAGCTAATCTTAACGGCTAAGTCCCACTAGCCTAGGATAATGAATTTGGGTTTCCTGATGGATAGTCACCTCAACACGTCACGTTGAATAAAGATTCAGATTTAATGTTGTAATGGTTTGGTGGTTGGTTAAATAAATAGATTTAAAATATATGCAAAGTGTGTAATATATATTCTTTATATATTACATATGAATAATAACCCTTATATAATTCCAATCGTGAATTATATAACAAAGACAGTCAATCCAAATATTACTGAAAAGTATATAATACCTTGCAGGTATTATATCATAAGTGTGAGTAAAATAATTAAATCAATTAGTCTGACTCGTTTTCTAAAATCATTACTTAATTTAATAAAAAGTTCTTCTATAAACGTATTCGTACGTTTTAAGATTACCAATTAAATTAATCGATGGTTGTAAAGCCTTTTACACCAATTATTAGATTATCTTCTAGCTGACAATTATAAAATATAATATAATATTTTATAAACTTATATTTCGTTTCCTCGACAGGTCGCGTTTAAAATGGTTATCTCAATGTAAAAGTATAGTTTTTCGTTCATTGGTCGGGTTATTGTATAATACAAGTCAATGTATCTTTAAAAATATAACTTGTCCATTTTATCCTTTATAACACATATGAAGTTTTAGTGAAACGTTACTAAATATTTGAATATATATATTTCGCCATGACGATTTCCGTTATAAAACATCCCAAGTCGACACGACTTTTTGCAAACCCACTTTCCCCAATTAATTTAATAGAAAACATCTTAACATTCAAGGCGTTCTATTAATTATCGTTTAATAAACATTATTTCATATTATAACTTCGTTACGATCATAGTATATTATATCCTTACCATCTATTATACTGGTATCTACAGAATAATTAGTCACATTTATTTAACCAATTAACCACCGGGCCGATTTTAATATTTATATCAAATCTTGATATATTTTTATTAGTTAAGGTTATATGTACCAAACTAACCCTCGTTGATCATCACTATCCTTTGTTGCCTTCTCTAAATCCAAACGCACCCTATCATGTTTACACGACCAATCGCACCCTTTTGTGCTCGCTGTCCCAAACAGTCCCTTCGACTGTTAACTCACAACCAAACGCCCCTTGTGGGCTGTCGAGCACAACCAAACACGCCCTAACAGATTTGCTACTAAACCAAACGCCCCTTTGGGGGCTGCTGTCTACCGAACCAAACGCCCCCGAAATGGCTGTAAAACAGCCATCCAAACGCCCATGTTTGGCTGTTATACAGCGAAACAAATGCACCCTTATGGGCTGCCAAACCAACCTTGCGGCTGATAAACCCACAACCAAACGCCCTCGTGGGCTGTTTTTAATACCAAACACCCCCTTGGGTGGCTGTCACAGCCGAACACACCCTAGGGGGGGCTGACTCGCACCCGGACGCACCCTTGTGGTGCTAAAGTCAAACCAACGCACCCTCTCGGTGCTTATATTAAACCAAACGTAGCCCTTGTGCGGTGACAGCCCCAACCAACGCACCCCTTGGTGGCTGCCACCCAACCAAACGACAACCATACACGTGTTATAAACACCAAGTACCAACCCTAACCAATCTTATTAACAACCCAACCACTCCCCGATGTGAAACCGCACCCCGAACGACCCCATGGGTCTTAACTGTCAACGCACCCCTTTGGTGCAACAAACATCAACGCACCCTTGCTGCAAAACCCGGACCCAAACGCACCCACTATGGAGAATGAAACCACCCGCACCCTTGGCGTTGAATACAACAAACAAGCGCACCCGCTGCGTTTTTCTGTCAAACCAAACCAACACACCCTTTGGGTGGCTGTTACAACCAAACGCACTCTAGCGGTGCTAAAAAGAAGAACCAAACGAACACCCCTTATGTTTATAACCTATAAAACAAACACCCCCGGTGCTGTTTCCTTAACCACCGACAACCACCCTCGTGGTTGTTAACCATATAAACGAACACCCCATTGGCTACTACCACAACCAATCGCACCTGTTGTGGTTCAGCCGTGGTGACGATGATGAGAGTGGCATGGAGATGGAGATGATGAGGATGTGATGGTATGGCAGCGGGGTGAGGTGGTGAGGTCTTGAGGTGGTGGCCTGTGGCAAGCCGGAGGGGTAACTGGCGCTGGAGGAGATGGGTGTTGGATCGAATAGATCCGTGAGAGGAGAGATTTTTGGGAGTTGGCCGGAGAATCCGCCAAAAAGTTTTTTCCGCGGGCGTCATGTTAGGCTGTCGCGCGGGAGTTCGCCGGAGAAGGTGACCGGAAATAGGAGAGGGAGAGAGAAATGTGAAATGTGTGTGTGTATGTATAGAGATGGAAATGAAATAAAAAAAATGTTATAACTTAATATATATATTAAAAAGTTATAATAAAAGTGGCAAGTTAATAATAGTTGAGGGTTTATTATGTAACTTTTTCATATACTTTTTGATAAAAGCGGTTCGGGACTCATTTGAGTGACTTAACGGATGATTCAACTCTTGAAACTTGCGCCATTGTTTTCCGAATCATTTTTCTGATAAAAATGAGTATTTATTTGATAATGTTTCATAAATATTTTATAATATTTAATAAAATATCTGTTATTCATTTTGTGAACCGGTTTCGTCTTGTCCGAAATAAAATTGGATTTCAACTCGAGTATTCGCGTTATCCGCAACGCTTTTAATTTAAAATGATGACTAATTTATTTAATATTTTTACTAAATAAATACTGATAATTAAAACAAATTTAATTGTTTTTGTGTGTCCGCGTTGTATATTGTTCGAAAAATGTTTGCGGTGCTGTTTTAGCCCTTTTCGGCTCGTTTTCAGGTCTCGGGCAAAACTGAAAAGTTGTCAGGAATTTCGTTTTACATCAAGTTGCTTTAGAGTCCGAGTCGTGAAAACGTGATTTAGATGGTTGTTCTTGTAAGTCAAGTCAGACCCGAAAAGTCAAAGGTTATAATCGTCATTCAGAATTCGAAAAATTCTCGGATGTTACAGGAAGGTCTTAAAAACCGAAAATAAGCTGAAATAGAAGAAGAATGATGCTTAATGAGCTTATGCACTAAAAGTCATGGCTTAAAACTAATGGAGCTAATCTAATATAGCTGCTGAATTTTGACCTATTATAAGATAAGAGAAACTTACTTAAGGATAGAAACACACTAAACCTCAATTGACCAAATGTTAACTATCTAACTTACTTTCTACTGCATTTGAAAGACTTAAAACAAGCTAGAAAACAATACCAAAAAGGCATTAAGCAAATAAGCTGAAAATCTATACCCTATTACCACAGATTCAAGCCATGACTAGTTAAAACCTTAAAACTGATTCTTAAACCTTAACAACCTTTTAAATCAGACTTAATCTCTTAAAATGAACTTGTTAAAAGTGGCTTAGTGACCCAAAGAGTTTTACAACTCTTTTTGACCCGTTTTGAACTCTATGCCAAACACCCCTTAAACAATGGATTTGCAATTTTAAAGAATGAAATGTTGATTTAGGCTGAATTATGGGAAAACAGATATAGCCTGAGATTAGTAAAGGTCAAATAAGCATTTACCAACAAGCAATAAGCACTTAAAAGCAAGTTAGATAATCAAACAGTAATGAGCTAGTTAAGACAGACTTTTATAAAAACAATGAAACCAGAGAACAAGACCAAAAAGGAAACTTCAAACAGCAAGGTACAATATAAATAAGATATAATAAGCAGAAAATAAGATATAATAAGCAGAATAAACAACAATAAGCAATAAGCAGTTTTAGCAAATAAGCACTTAGAAAAGATTTTAAGAGAAAACAGTGTGTACCTTGATCCCTTGCACTAAACAGGGATAAACTTTGACCTATTAAGCTCTACCTACCCAGCTTATTTAATAAGCATTTCTAAAATTCCCATAAGCTCTTCCATTGCTTAGCTTATCTTCCAAAGAGCATTCCATAAAAGCATAGGTGATCTTAAAGGTAGATTTAAAGTGAAATCTAAATTCAGTTAAGCTTCTTGAGGCTTAGTGAATTCAAGCTAGCTTAAGAGTAAGAGAGAGCTTATGAGAGCTTATTAACTGAATTTGAACTCAATTATATCAAAGAAAAGACAGAATTTTAAAAGTTAAATTGAAAAGTATTTCATTAATAATCAAGAGTTTACATAATCTGAAAATGGAAATTACAATAAAAGCAATAAGCTGGAAAGTAAAGCTATAAGCTACTCTATTCCTACTCCTACTCCTAGATGCTCTTTCTGTGTGATTAAGCTCTCCTTTTATAGGCTTCAAAAGATGATTCTAGATCCAAGGACGCTCCCCTCTCTTCTCATCTCAACCCTTCATCAATAACTGTCAAAACCAATTTTGATCTAAGCCGTTAGATTAACTCCACGCAATTGTAGCCAATCAAAGATCAAGGGATCGCCAACATGTCATTCCAATTTGCTTGCGTGGCAGGCTTCTAGAAGGGATGACTTTAAGTGGGGTTAATTGGGTGTATGTGTGCAGGGTAAAAGCCGAGGAAGAAGGTGAACAATAAAACGGGATTTTCCCGCGCCCTTTTTCTTTTATAAAATTGTGTTTGACCCCAGGGTAAAGATGTTTTGACTTTGGGCTCGGGTAATTTTAGAAATGGATTGGGCTTGGGTAATTTTTGGGCCATGGTTAAAAATTAAGAGGGTATTTGGTTATTAACAACTTAACGACCGTTAGTCCTTAAGTAATAAAGGACTAACGATGTTATGATTTTAAGGGCTTTTGTGAAATGGATTTAACATTAAGGGCTCATTTAGAATTTTGAGGGTTTTTGTCATTTTGTGAGTTGACCATTGTTGACCAGGGTTGACTTTTGTTGACCATAGCTTGATAATTCCTGGCTCTTGTGCACTCTTTCCTTCTCGTGTCCGGCTTTGTCCGTTTTTGCTTTGATTTTGTCCATTTATTTAATATCCTTACCTGCACATACACAAACAAAAAAAAACATATATTTGCCATTTTTATTATGTTTTTGGTCTTTTGGGTTCGTTTAATAAGGCAAAAGGTATGTGTAAAATAGCACATACCAATATACTAATTTATTCAAAGAACAAGGAAGAGCATAAAGAGCATCTCAAATTAATTTTGGAGTTGCTTAGGAAAGAGGAGTTGTACGCAAAATTCTCCAAGTGTGAATTTTGGATTCCAAAAGTACAGTTTCTCAGACACGTGATTGATAGAAAAGGCATTCACGTAGACCCAGCAAAGGTCGAGTCGATTAAAGATTGGGCATCTCCTAAGAGTCTAACAGAGATCCGCCAATTTTTAGGACTTGCCGGTTATTACAGAAGATTCATTGAAGGCTTTTCCAAAATCGCAAAGCCAATGACTAAGCTGACTCAGAAGAGCGTGAAGTTTGACTGGGGAGAAAAAGAGGAAGCTGCATTTCAATTAATTAAACAAAAGCTGTGTAGCGCACCCATTCTGGCCTTGCCTAAAGGATCAAAAAACTTCGTTGTTTATTGCGATGCGTCGCATAAGGGTTTGGGTGCCGTGCTTAGGCAAAACGAGAAAGTTATAGCCTATGCTTCTCGACAACTGAAGATCCATGAGAAAAACTACACAACTCATGATCTGGAACTCAGAGCTGTGGTGTTCGCTCTTAAGATGTGGAGACATTACTTATACGAGACAATGCAATACGTAGTTTACTGACCACAAGATCTACACATAATCTCTCAACAAAAAAGATTTGAAAATGAGGCAAACGACTTGGTTTGGAGTTGCTTAATGATTACGATTGTGACATTCATTATCACCCGGGGAAAGCAAACGTTGTTGCTGATGCTTTGAGCAGGAAAGAACTTCCAAACCTTTAGAGTCGGACCTTAGTCATAAGACTATTAGCTTGAACCTTCTAAACAAATCCTAGAAGCTCAAACCGAAGCATTAAAACCTGAAAACCTTATTGCTGAAGATGTTTGGAGTATGCTACGACAGGAGCGTACAAAGGAAAGATTGAAACCCGTGCTATGGAACTTTATGTTTAAACAACAGGAGTCGTTTTACGCTTTATGCGAATTAAGATTCTAGACAGCACGAGTCTCATAAACGAAAATATTCTATTCATTACCGGGTTCAGACAATATGTACCAAACCTTAAAAGCATTGAGTATAAGTGGCCTACCATGAAGCAACATTTCACTTATGTAGCAATGTCTTGACTGTGCTAAGATCAAGGCAAACATTCAAAAACTTTCGGCTTACTAGTCCAACCGAGATTTCCAGAATGGAAGTGAGAGAAAATCACCTATGGCTTTCGTCACTAAACTCCAAAGACACAACGGTTTTAAGACACCATTTTGGGTAATCGTTGACCGTCTTACAAAATCTGCTCACTTCCTATTAATGAGGGAAAAAGATCCCATAGAGAAGTTAATGAAGCTTTACATGAAGGAAGTAGTTACCCGACATGGTGTGCATGTATCTATTATCTCTGATCGTGATGGTAGATTTACTTCACTATTCTGGCAAGCACTTCATAAGGCTTTGGGAACCCGATTGGACATGAGTACGGCCTATCATCCTGAAACTGACGGTCAAAGTGAAAGAACTATCCAAACTTTGGAAGACATGTTACGTGCTTGCATGTTAGACTTTGGAAAGAGTTGGGATAGACATTTACCGTTAGCGGAATTCTCTTACAACAACAGTTACCATACCAGCATAAAGGTTGCACCATTCGAGGCACTGTATGGACGAAAGTGTCGATCACCCGTATGTTGGGCAAAAGTTGGAGATGCTCACTGGTATGCGTATGTAAGCACTAGTCAAATTTATATATATATAGTATTAATCCCGTGACAATTCTTTCCAAATTACTTCTCAAACAAGAGAAATAAAAGGATAAAATTTCACTTAAGAAAACACAATACGTATATTTTTAACCGGGAAGTATTTCTTCTCGGGTCGTATCCCAACGAAGTCGTGAATTGAGATTCGGGAATAATTCGGATTCGAGTCAAGAATGAATAAAGGATTTTTGAATTTTGAATTACACTACGAATATAATAGCACAATTAAACTAAGAACAATTAAGGAATTAAAAACGATTAACTAATACGAAAAATTAACAAACGTGAATTAAAAATGTGAGCTAAAACTAGAATTTAAAATCAAAGGCACTACTTTTAACAAATTCTATACCTAAAAATCACAAATTTAAAAAGAAAATTTTAGGAGAAAGAATTAGAATTTTTTAACTATTTTTGAATTTTTTATGAATTTCTAAAGAAAAATGAATTACTAAAAATAAACTTTTTCTAAAAATTAACACTAAAATTCTATTTTTATTTTTCAAAAATACTAGAATGAAAAAGAAAATTATAACAAAAAGAATTAGATTTTTCCAACTATTTTTCTATTTTCTATGAATTTCTTAAGAAAAAGAAATTACCAAAAACCTATTTTAATTTCTAGAAAATACAAATTTTATTGGAAAAATAAAGAAAAATGGTTTTTAACTACTAAAAGGGTGCAGAAATTCAATGGAATAAAAATGCCCAATTTATACTAATCAATTGAACCCTAATTTTACTAATTAAAGTATAAACCCTAATTTTATTAAAACTAAAATTGAAAATATTAAAACTATTTTATTATACTAAAAGATCAGGGTAGAAAATGAAACAAATGAAAGTAAAGGGTAGGCGGGAAAAATAAAAGGAAATTACACTATAGTGAAAACAGACAACCCTTAACTATTTAAAAAGTACCAAACAAACCCTACGATTTGGCTTATTTTTGGCTTATCTAAAAAGTGAAAATCAGCAAAAACTTAAAACTACAAAGTTGAACTTGAGCTTATAGACTACAACTTTAACAAAAGCACATTTGACTTTTATCAACTAAATAAGCTAGAAAATTAAGCATTTAATACTGAGTTACAGAAACTAAGGCTTACCTTTGAAATTCCAACTTTTCTAAACTATGGCTTATATCTAGCTTATTTTTAAATGAAAATTTAAAACCAAAAGAAGCTACATTAAGCTTGTGATGTGTACTAGGGATATCTAAAAAAGACATTAAGCAACAAGAATTAAAGATTAAACAATAACTTTGTTCTTAAAAAGTAAAGGTTCAAGCTTAATCAGATATAAAGGAGAATCCCTAATAAGCTATCTAGCACAAATATAGATTCATAGAAACTGAAAATTTGGAAACAACGATACTATATTTATGAATAACCTAGATAAAGGATATTTTAAAAATTACAACTAGAAAATAGAAAGCTAAAAAAAATAGCTAGTAATCTACTGCTAGTATAACTTCTTTTTGCAGGATACATAAAAGCAATCTAAAACAAGCTAAAATAGAAAATTAAGAAGATGATATTAAGCTCATGGAATAACTACTAGGATACTTAATACTAAGTGCCTAACGTCAATTATAAGTACTAAAAAGACAGCTTAAAATGATAAGCATCAAACAGTACTTACTGAGTAAGTATTGCTTATACTGATGTTTTTGGCAATTACTTAGGTGCAGGCTAAGTTTCTACTTTAGAACTCATAAACTCACTATCTTTGTGTTTCTAAACCTACATTATCCAAAATTGAACTCTATAATGCTGTGAGACACTAATCTACAAAATTACTTGAACCTTTAAACTGTCCTGGTGCTAGCAAAAGTTTTTAGAGCTTAAAACTTTGAAATTCTACAATCTAACTCCCAAATCCTTTTTAAAACTTGATAAACCTGAAAAACTCAACTATGTAAAATACTTTGACAAGGTCTTGTTGACTTTTAGAGTCAAAAACTCCTTAACCCAAACACTACTTACATTCACTGTCCCAAATGAATTCTACTTAAAATCTATTTTAAAACTAAAAATGCTTAAACCTTATATCTACTCAGTATTAAACTCAACTAATTAAGCTAATTAAGCACTAAAAACCAAAGCTTATGTTTCAAAATACACTACTTACTCAGCTAGCTTTTCCTACTAATTGACAGAATTAAAAGTCATGAAATGGAACCTTAATGGATTCTAGATATAACAGCTTAAAAAACATTTGAATATCTAAACTAACTAAGCTAGTTTGAACAGGATTAAGCACAAAAAGGACAAAGAAATAAGCTATTGAATTAAGCTATCAAATGCTACAATGAAATATAGAAGGTGAAACCTGTGAATTGAAGTCTCAGAACTGCCACTCATTCCTGAATGAGTGCTATTAAAAAAACAAAAATAAAAACTAATGGATCCTAGCCACTAAACAATAACTATAAGCTCATTGCTTCAAAACTCCAATCACATTGACACCACAAGTGAACATTATTGAATCTAAATTAGACCAAAAACACATTTAAAAGGCTTTTACACAACTCATGAGCACCTTGAGAACTAGAGAAAACTCAATAACTATATAGAGCTATTACAAGCTAATGGCTAAAAACAGCTATTACATGAAAACATTAACACAAACACAAAACAATTAGCTTAAACTTTTAAAAGAAGATTAGTACAAGAATAAAGAAACAAGGAATACAACTGAATTGAAAGTTTTAAAAAACTTAATTCGAAAAAATGATTAGTACACGAAATTGAAAAGAGAAAAATACAAAGAAAATTGAACTCTCTAAAAACTCCTCTAACTGAATTACAATCTCCTATTTATAGGAAAAGATGATGAGAGAATGCGAACTTTCGATCATTCCAAGCCCTTGGATCTCTTTGATTTGAATTTAAAACCTGATGATGTATGGTGATGTGTTCGGACCAATGGGAAGCTGCCACATGTACAAAATGATGTGGAAATGGTAAAATACGAGGTGGGGTGATTTGGAAAAGACAGGAAAGGAGTTTGGAGAAGTTTGGGTTAGTTCGAGTTGGCGGAAAATTGGTTTAAGTAGTACGGTTAGGAGAAAGTTTTAAGCCCGGTGTGTTTTTGAAAAGTTTAAGGTAATTACACAACCATCCCTTGTGTTTCATATGTTGTCCAAAAGTATAGTGTAATATGACTTTAGAGATTTTACACATTCTGCCCTTGTAGTTTTTAAATAAACAAAGAATGGTTATGATTATTTTGGTAATTTCTTTCACACTAAAAGGGTATAATGTCATATTCTCTTCAACTTTGACTTGCCTTTCTTTGACTTTGACTCTCTTTTGACTTATTTTGATTTTTCCTCCTTGTGTCGGGCTGATCGCTTTGTTGTCCTTGGGGAAGCAAAGAGAAAATAGAAAGAAGATAAAAAGGATAAGCATGGGGTGCCTCCCACGAAGCGCTTGTTTATTATAGAGTCCCCTAGCTTGACTCATTTCCCCCAAACTAGGTTATCATGGTGGGTCGGTCTTAACATCCGGGATAATCACATTAGGTACATCTTTTCCAAAATAGTGTTTCACCCTATGACCATTGACTTTAAAATTTGGACCATCCTTTTGAGAAAGTTCAATTGTTCCATATGGGTAAACATTAGCAATCGTAAATGGTCCCGACCATCGGGATTTAAGCTTCCCCGAGAAAATCTTTAGTCTTGAGTTAAAAAGGAGCACTTGATCCCCAACATTAAAAACTCGGTTTTTAATCTTTGAATCATGTAACCTTTTTGTTTTCTCCTTATAAAGCAAAGAATTCTCATAAGCTTCATCCCTTAATTCGTTAAGCTCATTGATTTGTGACTTTCTATTTTTACCCGCAAGATTAAGGTCTAAATTAGTTTGCTTAAGGGCCCAAAAAGCTTTATGTTCCAACTCAATAGGGAGATGGCAAGCTTTTCCGTAAACCAACCTATAAGGAGTACATCCGGTAGGTGTTTTGTAGGCGGTTCGGAAAGCCCATAGAGCATCGTCAAGCTTATCACTCCAAGAAGCTCTATTCTCACCTATGGTTCTTTCTAAAATCCTTTTAATTCCCCTATTTGAAACCTCAACTTGACCACTCGTTTGAGGGTGGTAAGGAGTCGAAAGACGATGGGTCACACCATACTTTGCCATGACCTTTGAAAATTGGTCATTACAAAAATGTGTGCCTCTATCACTTATTATAGCTCGAGGGGTTCCAAATCTAGCATCAATACTTTTTAAGAACTTAGCTTCCACCCATTTGGACAAATAGTCCACCGCAACTAAGATGTACTTATTTCCCCTACTTGATGGAAATGGACCCATGAAATCAATCCCCCACAAATCAAAGATCTCACAAACTTGTATTGCATTTTGAGGCATCTCATCTCTTTGAGAGATTTTGCCTTGTCTTTGACAAGCATCACAATGTTTAACCAAGTTGAAAGCATCTTTATAGATGGTGGGCCAAAAGAATCCGGTGTCAAAGACTTTACGAGCGGTGTAATTGGCACTATGATGGCCTCCCGTAGGTCCGTTGTGACAAGCCATGAGAATCTCATTAGCCTCTTTGCCAAAAACACATCGTCTAATGACTTGGTCCGCACAAATTTTAAACAAGTACGGGTCATCCCAATAGTAATGTTTAGCATCTTTGAAAAACTTTTTCTTTTGTTGAGAACTCATTCCTTTTTTAACAAAATTACCCGCATGGTAGTTCGCTAAGTCGGCGAACCATGGCGTGGTATTATCACTAAGCATATTCACATTGTTAAGCACATTATCATTCACATTAATCTCTTTGACCTCTTCAACTTTCCCTAGTGACTCTAAAGGAAAAGACTCGGTTATATCTTGCTTTTCAAGTTCATTCTTGTGAGGGTTCTCAAGTCTAGAAAGGTGATCGGCGGCTACATTCTCGGCTCCTTTTTTGTCCCTTATTTCAAGATTGAACTCTTGGAGTAAGAGAATCCACCTAAGTAACCTTGACTTAGCATCTTGCTTAGCCATTAGGTACTTAATAGCCGAATGATCCGTATACACTATGGTCTTTGATAAGACTAGATAGGGTCGAAACTTCTCTAAGGCATATACTTACGGCGAGCGATTCCTTTTCGGTTGTAGTGTAATGAAGTTGAGCCCCGGTCATAGTCTTACTCGCATAGTGAATAGGATGAAAGTGTTTATCCTTTCTTTGACCTAGAACGGCTCCTAAAGCAAAATCACTTGCATCACACATTATTTCAAAATCATAATCCCAATTAGGCACAACAAGTATTGGTGATTCAATCAACTTCTTTCTAAGATCATTAAAAGCTTGTTTACACTCATCCGAAAAGACAAAAGGAGTTTCTTTTTCCAAAAGATGAGTCATGGGTCTTGCAATTTTTGAAAAGTCTTGTATGAACCTTCGATAAAAACCCGCATGACCTAAAAAACTTCGAACTCCTTTTACCGTGGTCGGGTAAGGTAATTTAGCTATCACTTCTACTTTTGCCCTATCAACTTCTAAACCGCTTTTAGAAATTTTATGTCCCAAAACTATTCCTTCTTTATCCATGAAATGGCATTTTTCCTAATTAAGCACAAGATTTGTTTCTTCACATCGGTTTAAGCATTTTATCAAGATTATCAAGGCACTTTGAAAAATTATACCCAAAAACGAAAAAAGTCATCCATAAAAACCTCCATGGTTTTCTCTATCATGTCATGGAATATGGCCGTCATGCACCTTTGAAAAGTCCCCGGTGCATTACAAAGGCCAAAAGGCATTCTTTTGTAGGCAAAGGTCCCATAGGGGCAAGTAAAGGTGGTCTTTTCTTGGTCTTGTGGGTCAATCGGGATTTGAAAGTACCCGGAAAATCCGTCTAAGAAGCAATAGAACTCATTCCCCGCTAACCTTTCAAGCATTTGGTCCATGAAAGGCAAGGGAAAATGGTCCTTCCTAGTGGCATCATTCAATTTCCTATAATCAATGCAAACTCTCCAACCGGTCACAAGTCGGGTTGGAATGAGTTCATTGTCATCATTCATCACTACGGTCATCCCCCCTTTTTAGGCACGCAATGAACCGGGCTAACCCATGGGCTATCCGATATGGGGTAAATCAAGCCGGCATCAAGAAGCTTGATGACCTCTTTCTTAATGACCTCATGTATTTTAGGGTTGACCCTTCTTTGCATTTGAACCACCGGTTTGTAATCATCCTCCATTAAGATTTTGTGGGTACAAAACTTTGGGTCAATTCCCTTAATGTCGGAGATTTTCCAAGCTAGAGCACTTTTGTGAGCCTTAAGAACCTCAATAAGTTTTACCTTCTCATCATCTTTTAAATCTTTTGAAATTATGACGGGTAGTTTATTATCCTTTTCAAGAAAAGCGTATTCAAGATGAGAAGGCAACTCTTTGAGTTCAAGCTCGGGTGGTTCCTCTATTGATGTTTTGACCGATTCAACATTTTTGACTTCCTTTTTGAACTCAAGAGGAGTGAGTGGTGAAAAAGGATCATCATTTAAAACTTCAAGCAATTTTTCCAAGTAAGTTTCACCCTCCTCATCATTAAATTCATCATTTAAATCCATGTTTAAAGATTCATCATGTTTTAAAAACTCTTCTATTTCTTCCTCAAGAATCATCTCACTTCCTTCAAAAGGAGTGAAAGAAGGAGGATCCGAAATGATAGAAGTGGAATCACCACTCTCGGTAAAGTCTAAGACTTTTGGAGCATACTCCGCACAAGTTGCATCAATAAGGTCAATTCGTTTCACGGATTCAAAATTATCATAAGAAATTGTGGGAGTATCACCACACTTAAGTATCAAAGATTGATCATCATGTCTTAAAATGATCTCCCCCTCATAAACATCAATCAAGGCATGAGCCGTGCTCAAAAATGGCCTTCCTAAAATCAAAGGAACACGGGGGTCCGCAACAAAGTCTAAAATCACAAAATCGACCGGGAAATAGAATTTTCCGACCTTAACGAACACATTTTCGGCTATCCCGAGGGGTTTAGAAATTGTTCGGTCGGCTAATTCTAGAACCATTCTAGTACTTGTAAGGTCAGGAAGTCCAAGTTTCTTCCAAATAGACAAGGGCATGAGATTGATACTTGCACCTAGATCCGCTAGTGCCAAGTGATTATCAAACTCCCCAAAATCACAAGGAATGAGAAATCGTCCTGGGTCACCAAGCTTTTCGGGAAGCTTTTTGAGAATGACCGCGGAGCAATTAGCATTCATTGGTGTCTTTGTTATCTCAATCAACTTGTCCTTGTTATTTAACAACTTTTTGATCATTAAGGCAAATTTGGGCATGTGGACAAGAGCATCTGCAAAGCTAAGTTCAAAGTGAAGATCTCGAAAGATTTCTATGAACTTTGAAGCTAAGATATCATCTCTTTCACGATTCTTGTCCTTTTCAACTCTTGAAGGGTAAGGCAAATTTGTCTTAGTCTTTAAAGGTTCATTAACAACTCTAGGCTCAACAATGGGTTCTTTTTCTTTGTTTTGGACCTTTTCCTTGTTTTGAACTACCGGAGGTTGGACTCTTGCGGTACTTTGTGAACTTGTGGGTTGCACTTGGTCCTTTGTCACCTCAGTTTCCTTACCATCCTCATTGTCCGGATTGACATAAGGAGGAGGCATAGGAGGTAATGGTCCATCATAGGCTAAACCACTCCTAGTGGTGATAGCCTTGACTTCATTTCTAGGATTAGGAATAGTATTACTTGGTAAAGTTCCTGAACCCGATGCATTGTTATTCCCCATTTGCTTTTGAAACATGTTAAGCATCATATTTTGAAAATTCCTTTGCTCATTTTGAAAATCTTGTTGTTCCCTTTTGAAATCACTCAAATTCTTTTGCAAATTATTCAAAGTAACATCATTTGCTTTTGTGTAAGCCTCAAATCTAGCATAAGTCACCGGAACTTGTGTACTCGGGGCTTGATAAGCTTGAGCTTGTTGTGTTAAGCCCGAGTTAGCTCCATGGTTAACTTGGTTGGTTTGGTTCACATTCCTAGTCCCATTATACCCTTGGTTCCCATTGTATCCTTGGTTAGGTCTAGAAGCTTGGGGATTGGGTTGAGTAAAGCCTGGTGGTCTTATTTGGTTTGCTAAGTTGGGAGTACGGTATCCGGAATTTCCATTTTGAACAAAATTACCAACCGAAGCGGTTTGTTGAAATTGTTGGAAATTATCATGATAAACCGGGTACTCATAACCTCCTCTAGTCATTGGGCACACATTAAAACTATGATTACTACCACAAGTAGTACACCTTTCCTCCACCGCTTTAATCGGAACGGGAGTAGGCACAAGAGCTTTCATCATATTTTTCATCTCATTCATTTCATTCCTAAAAGTCAAAGTCATCTTATCCTCTAATGCCGCTGCCATTTGTTGGAATTCGAAGTTAGATGATGAAGAAGTAGAAGAAGATGGAGGAGCATTCGTACTCACTCGCATCACGGCGTTCCGTGAACATCTAACTTTGGCTTTATTCTCTATGATTTGTAGCCCTTCGGTTGGACTTTTGTAGAGAAAATTGCCACCGGCAGCGGAATTAAGAGAATCTTGATCATTGTAGCTCAACGAATTATAGAATGTGTCTAATTGGTGCATGAGCGAAAAACCATGATGAGGACACTTCCTTAGAAGTTCCTTGAAACGCTCCCAAGCTTCGGAGAAAGATTCTTGAGCAATTTGTCGAAAATTCGTTATTTCATTCCGAAGATTGGTAGTCTTAGAAGGTGGAAAGAAAAAGTTGATGAACTTAGACACTAAGTCATCCCATGTAAGAATAGAATTCGGGGGTTCTTTGTCAAGCCACGTTTTGGCAACCCCGTCAAGAGAAAATGGAAAGAGAAGAAGTTTGATGGTGGTGTTAGGTACATCCGGGTACCTTTGATTATTAGTTATGCTCTCAAAATGACGAATATGAGCATGAGGCTCCTCATCATTACCTCCTCGAAAAATTCGATTTTGAACAAGATTAATGACGAGGGATTTTAGTTTAAACTTTTGTGCTTGATGTGTGGTCAAACTATAGCAATTTTCAAACCCCCGGTGGGAGCTTTGAAGTTGCTCGGCCATAGGTCGGTCATCGGCCATTTGAATCGGATCCTTATCAACAATAGGGATTGCCTCTTGTTGTTGTCGAGAACGTCGACGATTACGTCTTCTCGGAATTGTGTATATATAAAGAAGAACGAAATGTGCGCATGCACAGTGGAGAAAATAACAAAAAGAAGAATTTGAGATTAAGAAGATTATTTTTGGGGAAATTTACAATTTTTTAGTATTTATTAAGAAGGAAAACAAAAAGAAAAATATTTTTGGCAACCGTTAATTACAAGCTTCACGATAAGTCTCCAAGATTACGCACAAGTGAGCGGAAAGGCTTAGCGAGCCGCAATTGACTTCTTAGCAATTAGCTATCCACCTTTCATTAAAACTCACCTTATAGTTGTAAACTCAAAGGTCCCGTGTACCTCCAAGTAAACTCACGATTAGGTTTTGTTGTTTATTGGAATGGTTAAGATGGATAGCTAGCTCTTCACCACAATTTGTTTATTTCTATTTTTTTATTTTTTTATTAATTCGATAGGAATCGAATTAATGATCGTTTTGTATTTTTATAGTATTATATCCAAAAATGCTCCCCTCCCCCCGCTCCCTCTCCCCCCCCCCCCCCCCCCCCCCCCTTCCCAAAAGGAAGGGTCTTCAAAACTCTACTTCAACGAATCTTTCTCAAAAATCGTTCACGTCTTCCCCGGCAACGGCGCCAAAATTTGGTATGCGTTTTGTAAGCACTAGTCAAATTTATATATGTATAGTATAAATCCCGGGACAATTCTTTCCAAATTACTTCTCAAAGAAGAGAATTTAATGGATAAAATCTCACTTAAGAAAAACACAATACGTATATATTTTAACGGGAAGTATTTATTCTCGGGTCGTTTTATCCCAACGAAGTCGTGAATTGAGATTCGGGAATAATTCGGATTCGAGTCAAGAATGAATAAAGGATTTTTTGAATTTTGAATTACACTACGAATATAATAGAACAATTAAACTATAGAAACGATTAAAGAAACTAAAAACAATTAACTAGCACGAAATTTTAATACACGAAAATTAAAAACGTGAGCTAAAACTGAAATTTAAAATCTAAGGCACTACTTTTAACAAATTTTATACCTAAAAATCACAAATTTAAAAGGAAAAATTTTAGGAAAAAAGAATTAAAATTTTTCAACTATTTTTGAATTTTTTATTGGAATTTTTTAAAGAAAAAATGTGAATTACTAAAAATAAACTTTTTCTAAAAATTATTACGAAAATTCTATTTTTATTTTTCAAAAATACTAGAATGAAAAAGAAAATTATTACAAAAAGAATTATATTTTTCCAACTATTTTTCTATTTTCTATGATTTATTTAAGAAAAAGAAATTACCAAAAACCTATTTTAATTTCTAGAAAATACAAATTTTACTGTTTTCCCCGTTTTTTTTTTTTTTAGAAAAAATAAGTCTCTAAATAGTTTTTAATTACTAAAAAGGTGCAGAAATTTTATGAAACAAAAATGCCCAATTTTTATAATCCAATTGAACCCTAATTTTATCAATTAAAACCTAACCCTAATTTTATTAAACTAAAATTAACAATATTAAATCTATTTTATTATACCTATAATAAGACTGGGTAGAAAATGTTAACTATGAAAGTAAAGGGTTAGGCGGGACAAAGTATATTGAAATTACACTACAATGAAAAACGGGGTACACCGTAACTATTGGAGAATTGTACCAATTAGACCCTACGATTTGGCTTATTTTGAGCTTATTTAAAAAGTGAAAATAAGCAAAAACTTAAAACTACAAAGTTAAACCTGAGCTTATACACTACAACTTTAATAAAAGCTCTCTAAAATAAATGGGAAAAATATGGAAAAATGATTTTTATACTAAAAACAAGAGCAGAAAAATATTGGAACAAAAAGCCCTAATTTTTATAAAATCTACAAAGTTTAATTGCAATTATTAAAACTAAACCCTAATTTTTATAAAACTAATATTAATAAAATGAAAAATAAAAGAAAATAGAAAAGACAGGGACTGATACTGGACAAATGAAAGTAAAGGGTGGCGGGTAAAATTTCTAGATTTTACACTAAAGAACAAACAGACAACCCTACTCTTTAAGAAAATTACAAAACAGACCCTAGCTTATGACTTATTACCCTAGCTTATTATAAAAGCAATTTCAGAAAAAGTTGTAAAACTGAAAAGAGCTTAAAATCACTTGCTTAACAAGAATCAACAAGAAAAATGCTAGCTTAATCCATGAAATAAGCTAGTAAAGGCAAAAATCAGAATAAGCACTATATTGATGAATTCCTAACAAACTGCTAACTTTAGGCTTATTTTTAAGTAGCTAAATGGATTCTTAAAAGAAATCTAGCTATTTATAGCAATACTAGACCTGAGATACTACAAATATCAGCTTTTTATTTTTATTTTGGAGCTTATTTTGAGTATCCTAATTTCAAAATGAAAACTGACTTACTAGTACTAAAACTGTTTTGACAGACTTTGTTAAAAATGCAGACACAATGAAACACCAAGAACTTCTAATTTGAGCTCTAAAATGAACCTAAAACAAGCACCAAATGGCAAAAATACTAATGGCTTATTATAATAAGCTATGACACAGCTTATCAACTGAATTTTGGACAGAACCTAGAAATGCTTATGGAAATGAAATCTACTCCATCAAATTGGCTAAAACTTGAAATTTAAGCTTTTTATTGACTGCTAAACTTGGACAAAAAGCATGAATGAAAAACAAGAGTGTTTGGATATGAAACAAGCTAATTCCAAACAGACCTTAACCAATTGATTATAACTAGAAAAGTGAATTTAAAAGCTTTTTGAGAAAAACAAAATATCTACTCTCACTAATTTTTAGCTTGTGAATCTATTTTAGATCTAAAAGTGACAGCTTATTAATAGAAATAAGGTAGTTACTCTATGAGGCTTATTATGCACTTAGAAAACAGTTTTATACTAATTGGAGTAATAAGCTAGTATAGAGGCTGAATTATACTAGATAAGCTAGAAAATGAAGATATAAGCTAGGATTAAGAGTAATAGACAGAATAAGCACAATCTAAGCTATATGAACAGTAGATAAGCAATTTTAAGCTAAAATACTAGAATTGAAATGGAAATTGAAACCTGAATTGAAGAATCTTCACACTAAGCTATCCAAGAGTAGAAGCTTAGTGTTCCTAATGGCTTCCAAAGCCTCTAAACCTCAATAAGCTCAAAATCAGCTTATTTGACTTTCGTTGACCAAATGTTGACTAGATTTGACCTTGATTTAAAATGAATCTAAACTGAATGGAACCGTAAGAAAAGCTTGTGAAAGAGCTTGTATAAGCTAATGAAAGCAGTAGAAATGAAATGACAGCTTATTGAACTAAATTGAGTTGAATTAAGAAATTTAGGTTAAAATGTAAAAGGAAACATTGAAAATGAAAAGAAAAGAAAAAGGTAATGAAAAAGGTTTTCAAATGTGGACCCGATCAATCTATTTATTGATTAATTTCTGAGCTTGAGAGCTTGAGAAGAGCTTATCAGATTTCTATCTTGACCGTTGAAAAGTCAATAACCGTTTCTTGACCAATCTGAGCCCTTGGATCACTCTCTGACGTGGTCTAGCCAATCCTTGAGCTCCACGTGGCTTCTCGACAGTATTGGACCAATAACAGAGTGCCATGTGGACATGATGATGTAAAGGGATTTAATACGAGGTTGTTTTGGTCAACGCAAGTGGGTAAAGGTGAAATAAGGGTGGAGGAAGAATCTGGTGAGGGAGAGGCTACTGTAGTGGTGGTGTGGTGTGGAGAAAAAAAATGGCGGGAAAAGGAGTTATTTAAGTGGAGGGGATGGGTACGGGGTCAAAAGAGGTCAAACTCTTTTAAATCTTTGAAGGATTGTCACAATCAGTCCTTGTTGTTTTTGTAAACCAAGCGCTCCCATTTTCCTTTGTTATCATCTTTTGAATTTGGCAAACTCAGTCCTTGTAGTTGCTATCTCCTTTTTCCTCTTAATAAACCAACTTTCTAACTTTGACATCTTTGGTCCTTGGACTTTCAAAACATCCAAATGAGCCCTTGAACTTTGAAAACTTGTCATTATTGATCCTTTGACTTCAATTGGGTCTTCATTGACTTTCTTTGGCTTTAATTGAATATTTCTACTTTCTTTTCCGGCTTTTGAAAATGGCTTCAAATCTTTCTCTTGTACTTGATCACTTGTCTCTTCCGTTTCTTGTCGGTTTTGGCTTGTTTTTGCTCTTTTTGACTTTGATATCCTTTCCTGCACATTGAGACACAAAAGCACACATATTTCCATCTTTTGGCATATTTTTGGCTTTTACATATGCCATCACCCCGTCCTACTGCATACTCACCTAAGGAGGTGATGTATTGATATTACCATCCTCACCTTAAATGGGTGATGGATTTGACCATGAGCCTAAAATGAAATAACCCTAGAGTCAAGCTAGAGACTCGAACAAAAACAAGCGTTTCTCGGGAGGCAACCCGTGTTCTCTTTCTATTTTTCTTAATAGTATAGTAGTATATGAGTATAGTAGTATAATAATGAATAAGCGTGGAGTGCTTCTCTCCATGTTGTGTTTCGTGGTTATCTATTTTTGCTTGCAGGATTTCCTATGATCTTGAAGACCTTCGTGCTTGTTTTCAATCATCCAATCTCGCAGTCTCCAATCATCTTCATGTTTTTATCATGGGAATCCTTAATCCTGATCATATATATATATCTAATTTTATTTCCCCTTTCACACTTAGAACTTTTTACATTTGCCTTTGTCGTTCCTAAGTGCGGGTAAAACCTGATATTTTTGAACATTAAGGCCAATGTTCCATTCTAAGTGTGGGGGGGATTTCTATCGAAATTGATTATACCTGTTGCCTGTCTATGTCCCACGTAACCCCATTTTGACCAAAAGTTTAAATTATTATATATAAATATATCAAGATATATATATAGATATATATATAAATATATATATATATATTATATATATAATATAATATAAGTATGATTAATAATTTCCCCTTAACACACTTGAATTTTTTTTGCAATTTGCCTTTGTCATTCCTAAAGTGATGGGGTAAAAAACCCCGATATTTTTAAACATTAAGGCCATGTCTATTCTAAGTGTGGGTAGGGGGATTCAATCGAATATTGCATTATACTTGATTCCTGTCTATGTCCCACGCAAAACCATCGGGGGGGGGTGGGGGGGTGTTTGACCAAAAGTTTAAAATTTATTGAGTAAAAAAAAGAGTTGATTGATGATAGAGAAAATAGAAAAATATATATATAGGAAAAGAGTTAGTAATGAGTAGGCCCTCGTAAACTAAGGATTATTTTGACGTTGGCCACATTTTTAACTCGAGCTTTTCCTTAGCATTCTAGACTAATGCGTATGCTAAACTATTAAAATTTTTGCAAAGAACAAAAAAATGATAGAAAGCTAGATACAATTAGATGCTAAGCGTAAAGTAGTTGGTCTCTTTAGAAGAGCTCATAAGGTAAATTGGTGGCTTTTTGCTCCACCAAGCTTATAAACGTTTTATAAATTGTTTAGATATATAAAGTTACTTTGTTTTTTACGATTCTTATTTTAAAATCCCTTCGTACAGGATGCCTTCTGGTGAAATAAGGTAATGGCAAACATCGAGGTTTTCAGTGTTGGGGAAATAGGCAAACCGATTCCTGACGGGATGCTCTCTACCGTTGTCTAGGGATTAAAAAAAGACCATAGGACTTGGAAATTTGGCTATAATAATAAATAAGTAATAATAATGTAATAACTGAAAGCCAAAATAAGACCATCTGCATCCTGTCGGTTAAGGACGCCAGATGTTGACAGTCGTTTAAAAAGGGTGGATGTAATAATAATAAAATAATAAATAACGTGGGCTAGATAAAATTTTACTGTATTTTACTGTCTCTGGTCGGTTCGCTCCCGATGTGGCAGTCTTCAAAAGAAGGTCCATAGTAATAATAATAATCCGAGACTGATAAAAGTTTGTTGCATCTTGTCGGTTAGGACGCCCGATGTTGCAGCCTTCAAAAACGTCGAGGAAATTCCCAAAGTCGAAATAAGACTACTGGCTCTTGTCGGTTAGGACGCCCGATGTGTCAGTTGTTTAAAGGACCGAGGGATTAAAATGTTGCAATAATAATAATAATAATAATAAAGCCAAATTTCGACTTCGGGGTTATCTAAATAAAGCCTCCATCTCTGGACTCGTAGTTGAGTTGTTTCGGATGAAATAAAAAGGATAACCCCTAAATCATGCGAAATTAGAACCTTAATGTGGACCTTATTCTCACCATATCGTCTTTTTAGGAAAGGATTTCAAACTAATTATGGTCTAAACCGGGCACCTTTATGTTAATAAGGACATAATTTATTTGTCACCAATAATAATAATAATAAAATCCTTAGAGGAATTTAGGAATAAGGGAGCGAAAAGTAGCTATGCGTACACAATTAGCATTTATGAGTAGTGTTAGCATCTAATCTTATATTTAACTGTGATTTCGTTTTAAGCTTGGTTTGGGGATTGTGAAAAATCAAGGATGACGAACTCCCGTTCTTAAAGCCTTTTAAATAATTTTTATCTTAGTTTTTATCTATTAATGAATAAGTGGTTAAAACGGGGGCGCTTTAGAAATAAATGATTTTTGAACCCTTTAATGGACCGTTTCTGTTCTTATTTGATGTGAGGGGTCATAAGTTAAAGGGGGTTTAAATTATTTATTTTCGGGCGTGTTTTATAAACATTGCGTGTGGGACCAGTAATAGCTAAGTGTGGGGGAATTTGATGTGTGTTTAAACACACATCATTTGTACCCCGGAAAACACATTAAAACGGACTAAATCACTAAAATATGAGTAATTATCTTGCAAATATGTTTGTATTGTGTTTTTATGTCTTACAGGTACAAAGGATTGAAAACGAAGCAAAAACGGTAATTTTTGGGTGACTTTCGACGACGTTTTTACGTTTATCGAGGTTCAAACGAAGTCGTTAATATTCCACGATCACACCATTGGAATGAGCACGAAATTACGAGTCTAACGGTATCGGCCTTTGTATCTTGAACCCTTCTAATTTGAACCTTTTACACCATTCTGAACCTTTTGACTAGTATTATAAACTGACCCAGTTCAAAAGAAGGTTAAAAGATTTATTGCATGTATATATAAAGAGACCACTGCCTAGCGCAGTTGGTCTCTTGACTGGCACTAAAACCTCTTCCAAGAGGTCTCGAGTTCGAACCCACTTGGGATATAAAACTTGAGTGCCACGTGGCCCACTCAGGTGGTGCCACGTGGCAACCTTGACCCGACCCGACCCTGCAAGACCACTATTTCGACCATCGTTGACCGGTGGTCCGGCGGTGGTCAATGGTGGTCCGCCACCGTTGACCGTCGTTGACCGCCGCTGTTGACCACTGTTCACCGGTGGTCCGGCGATGGTTGAACACTATTGACCCACCGTTGACCCGGTCATTGACCGGTCATTGACTTGCCACATGGATGCCACGTGGCGTGCCACGTCATGGCGGCTGGCCAATCAGAGGCTGCCACGTGGCAGATCTAATGATTGGTGTCAGAAATTACAGGTGGTACGAGGTGGCAGGTATGCGTCAGTACGAGGTGGCAGGATGTGTCAGCTGGCAGGCTAGGTGGCGGCGGCTGGCCAATCGTAGTTTGACACGTGTCATTCTGCGTGTGTCAGTCCGAGGTAGGCGTGTGCCAGAACGAGGTCAGAGTGCATGGGATCCGTGCCAATGATTGGCAATAATGAGCATTCTAGAAGCCCACGTGGCACTCGGCAATTGGTGGATCTGATGATTTATGCGCTGTCAATCCTAGGTTGTTACAATGATTGGCAATTAAGGCGGTTTGTGGAAATTTCGTGGAAATTTCCTAGACACGCTCCTCCACAAGAAAAGACCAAATTAACCCTAGATCTGATACTCTCATTAGATGGGGACCTGAATGGACGAAATTGCCCCTCCACACACTTTGGGCTATATATATGGATCGCAAGCAGCAGATGTGGGTGTGTTAGATTTTAGTTTAATTCTTCACATAGTAGAGTAGTGTAGGTTAGTTTTAGGAGTAGTGTAGTATAGATTTAGCTTATTAGTTTGCTTATTGTAAAAGCTTTTATAGCTTATTTAGCTTATTGTAATCAACTCTTTTAGCTTATTTTATGAAGATGAAGATTATTGAAGATGTTACTTGAGCTTATTCTTTTTCTAATCCTCTATTTCCTTTTCTTTTCTTTTTAAGCTTACTTTGAGCTTATTGCTTAATAGCTTATTATCTCTTAATCAACTAAGCTTCTATAGCTTATTCGATTTGATTTTTAAGCTTATATATTCGAAATAAGCCTAGCTTATTTTTGATTTCCTTTTGTCCCTTCTTTTCGAATAAGCTATTTATTAGCTTATTCGAATAGCTTTTTGCTTATTAGCTTATTTCATGTTTTATTTTTTAGATCTAGCTTATTCCATTTAGTTTTCAAATAGATCTAGTTTTTATAAAAGTTTTAAAAATAGCTTATTGTTTAGATCTTCTAGCTTTAGCTTATTTATTCCAAAATACTTAATATTTTGGAATTTAAGTCTTTAGCTTATAGCTTATTATCATAGTTTAATCGTCTTAACCCTTTGTTTGATTTGTTGTTTAATGAATATGGTTCAACACGTAGGCGAGGAGCGTATGGTTCTTATAAACTAGTTTCACTATTAAAGTTCCAAGCTTTTTAAGTTTTTACCTAGCTTATTAGTTAATAAAGCTCAAAACTTTATTAATTAATTAGTGAAATAAAAACTAATAAAGTCTTAAACTTTAAAAGTTTAATTAAATTTATAAGCGCGGGTGGTTTAATTCGTTTCGTTCTCATCAAACGGGTTCTACTTTCTCTGTAGTAGCTTATTTAGTAGATTTAATAAAAAAATGTTTATGTTTGCTTTGTTGATTAGTGCTAGCTTAATTGTTATGATTAATGAGTAGTTTATTAGTGCTTGCTAAGTGATTTGTGGATTGGAAAATTAAGTGTGGATTGTAAAAAGGTTTGTTAATTTATAATCTTCGATTATTTAGATTTGTAGTTTGAATGTTTTAAAGGGCAAAATCCGGAAAAATAGTCAAACGACACATCTAGTAATTAATATCTTTTTAAGAGATTTTTGTCAAAATAAACCAACGTTGTGAGATAATTATCTTTTCTAATGAAATTAATTCGTTAAGTAAAACCTTAATTCAAACTTGAGGAACTTTCCACATCACTTAGCAAGCATATCTTTTTATATAGTTCTTTTCATTTAATAGTTTGTTTATTTGTTGTTTAATATGCTTAGTGAGTAAATCTATTTTATGCTTGTAAATAAGTTGGTAAATAGTGAATTAAGTGTGAAATTTAATAAGTGACTAGTGATTAATAATTTGCAAAAGTTATTTAGTTTAGTGTTTTATTTAGTCGAACGGGCAAAAGCCGTAAGATTAAGTAGGCATTAAACTAGTAATTAATATCTCGATAAAAAGTTGTTTTCAATATTAAGCCAACGTTTTGAGGAAACGATTATTTAGACGGATATTAATTCGTCATTAAGATCTAAAACTTCACACTTAAGAATCTATTTACTTTTACTTGACAAGCATATTTTTCTTATTAGCTTGCTTGTTAATTAGTATAATCTAGTTTTTCGCTATCTTTAGTTTTAATCCAAAACCAAAATTAAAAGATATTCAAGCATTAAATTGGAAACATTTTCGTGAATTTCAAATTCAATTCTCGTTGGGATACGACTTCGAAAGATTTAATTATCACTTTTCCTAAAGTGATTCTTATTTCTAACGGGATACTTAATATTATATACATACGGCTAGTACGTATTTTATACGATATCAAGTACCTATGTCAACTAAAACTTCTTATGTCGAAAGTCCAAACACCAGTTATTCTGGTTATCATATCATTCCTTTTACTTCTTTGTTCGCTGATTTCAGAGCTGACGTCTGGAAAATACAAAATTATAAGTGGCATAGAATAATGAAATTATACATGGTTATTGCAAAGTTATTCAAGAACATACATCTCAAATGGGTGGGTGGCATATATTTAATAAAGATCATATTAGATCAGTTTAACAACAAAAAACTATATAATGTTGATTCTTAAGATGCATAGACTTTGTATACTACACCAGTAACAGTTAACAGTTTTGTTACTTAAGGCAAAGGGAAGAATGGGACAGTAAATACTTTAAGGTATTGTTCTTATCAATGCATAATTCATTTGCATTCAACATATCTACCAGATTACCTTATAGAGCATCTTATTCGCTGAACTTTGGTCACATATTTTCGAACCAATTACCAAGTTTCCGGATAAAAAGGTAAATCAAGACATCAAATGAAACATAGAAGCAGCTGGTTCCATTTCCTTACATATGTGGATTATGGGAAGCCTTTCGTGTAAAAACAAATTTTGAAACATTAAATTACTCACTCCCCTGAGCTTTCGTAAAAAGCCACCAGATATTTGTTTCGGATGTAGCATCTGGGGGCTGTAACGGGTCCTATAGTATTAAATCAAAACACTTTAACTATATATAAGCACAAAGACAATAAAAGTCAGTCGCAGATAGTATGTGTACTATTTACTTGATGCAACTCCATGTTATTATGAATTTCTAACCTAGCGAAGTCACATAAGTTAAACAATCAGCCACATAGAGATTGCTAAATATACGATCATGAGTGAAACTAATTAATCTTAAACAATCAGTTTAGAGGTCGATGTTTAGTGATTTTTTAAGCTTACCTGAAAGGAAAAAGATCATGAGTGTTTGATAGCCGGTAACACTCTTCACCATGCATGTCACATACATATCAGCTTGCTATATTTATAAGCACACACATATACTCATCTCTAATCAAACATGTAACCCTTTTTAAAATAGACTTCATATACACCAAAAGACATTTTTTATAGGGTTACTCGATAATATGTTAAGTCAATCTCTTCCTACAAAATGTATCCAAAAAAGCACTAACCAAACATGCCTTTAGAAATCACTAACCAAAAAAATAGCAGAAATAAACACACCCTCTTTTATCTTCCACCAACCAAAGATCCCTTTAGACAGCTGGAATAATGAATGTATCTCCTAAGAAACTTGACAAAAGTGTAGATAAAAGAAACTATAAATTAAACAGTGAAAAATTAAAACCAATTATTATACAAATTAAAAGTTTAACATCAAAAAAGAAAACCACAGTCATCATTAACCTTTGTTAGCATACATACCTAATTGATAACTATCATAAAGTCGACACATGTTATATATCTAAAAAATAAAAAAACACAATTTCCTATTATGGTTTCAGAATAAAATACATACCTGTATTTTATATACGTGGTTCGTTAGGGTTCTCAAAAGAAGAGACGAATAAAAAATATTAGGGTTTTATGAGGATACGAATGAGGTTTCCATTGAAGAGACGAATCAATAATATTAGGGTTTTGTGATATGAATGAATGAGGCTGTGAAGATATATTTACATTATATACAATATTTGAAAAAAAAGAAAATTAGAATTAATTCTTGTTTGCATTGCCTTATGTATTTTAATTTGCAAGATATAATTAAAAAAATAGCTAGTCTAGTGGTTATGTGTTTTCTTAATATCACAAAGATATTAGGTTCAATTCTTGTTGTTGGCAATTTAAAAAAAAAAATTTACAAAAAAAAAAAAATCCGAATTTTATAAAAAAATCAAAAAACTTAATGGCATGGCATGTGTGATGACAAGGCATTATGACATGGCAGTGGGATGCCAAGTGGAATAATATGTGTCATTCATATATATATATATATATATATATATATATATATATATATATATATATATATATATATATATATATATATATATATATATATATATATATATATATATAACGGTTGATTATATAAATATTGACAAACCTCGATTTCTTATGTTTATTTATAAAAGCATTACTATTAAATTTGTATGAAAGTTATTTATATAAATGCTTAAATAAATATATACTTGTTATTTATGAACTTTTATTCTTTCTCTTTTTAGAGCATCATGGCCGAGCCGTTATCTCCTGATCACGTGTTCAATTTTCCCGCGAATGACCCGACACTAGAGTTAGAGGATCCAGCCATGGAAGTTGAAGAGGATCCTATAGAGGATCTGAAGGAGGATCTGGATATGGATATTGATGAGGATGAGGAGGATGAGTGGGAGGAGGACGATGACTGGTTGATGGCCCTAGTCACACCTCCCAGAGCTGCTTCGTTGACTAGGTCGGAGACACCACCATTACCGATTGATCCCATTATGCTATCTGGATACCAGATCACCACATCAGACTTTTTACCTTGGATACCCCTGACTCAGCCCAGTACCTATGAGGTTGGAGGTCCATCCTCAGCAGTACCCAAGGCACCACATCCAGTGGGACGTCCTCTTTCAATTGTAGCATCTAGGGTTGCCCTACACCATAGGGAGATTAGGGCGTTATGCGTGAGAGCAGATAAGATGAAGGATATGCAGACTCGTGCTCTTTC
This sequence comes from Tanacetum coccineum, assembly GCA_026074375.1. Lineage (NCBI taxonomy): Eukaryota > Viridiplantae > Streptophyta > Magnoliopsida > Asterales > Asteraceae > Tanacetum > Tanacetum coccineum. Next base: position 29,414 of record BQNB010058872.1, read on the forward strand.
CTTAGTGATAAAGGTTGATGGTGTGAGTGATGCTCAAGTGGCGGATAGTATTGCCATAACGTAGCTACAGCTTAGGATGACTGCCGTAGAGGAAGGAGTACAAACATTGGCTGAGCAGGGAGTGCTTGTTGCGAGCAAGCTAGATGAGACTGAGACACAGGTTTTGGAGATGAGGGACATAGTGGACAATTACTCTCGTGGATAGGTTGATGCATTGAGAGAGGAGATGGATGGACTATGATTGCGTGTATAAGCACTAGTCAAATTTATATAGGTATAGTATAAATCCCGTGACAATTCTTCCCAATTACTTCTCAAACAAGAGAAATAAAAAAGGTAAAATCTCACTTAAGAAAACACAATACATATATTTTTAACCGGGAAGTATTTTCTTCTCGGGTCGTGTCCCAACGAAGTCGTGAATTGAGATTTGGGAATAATTCGGATTCGAGTCAAGAATGGGTAAAGGATTTTTAAATTTTGAATTACACTACGAATATAATAGCACAATTAAACTATAGAACAATTAAAGAATTAAAAACGTTTAACTAATACGAAAAAAATTAACAAATGTGAATTAAAAACGCGAGCTAAAACTGAAATTTAAAATCTAAGGCACTATTTTTAACAAATTTTATACCTAAAAATCACAAATTTAAAAAGAAAATTATACCAAAAAGAATTATATTTTTCCAACAATTTTTCTATTTATTATGAATTTTCTAAGATTTTTAACTATTTTTAATTTCTAAAAATGCTAAAATAAATGGGAAAAATATGGAAAAATGATTTTTATACTAAAAACAAGAGCAGAAAAATATTGGAACAAAAAGCCCTAATTTTTATAAAACTAATATTAATAAAATGAAAAATAAAAGAAAATAGAAAAGACAGGGACTGATACTGGACAAATGAAAGTAAAGGGTGGCTGGTAAAATTTCTAGATTTTACACTAAAGAACAAACAGACAACCCTACTCTTTAAGAAAATTACAAAACAGACCCTAGCTTATTATAAAAGCAATTTCAGAAAAAGTTGTAAAACTGAAAAGAGCTTAAAATCACTTGCTTAACAAGAATCAACAAGAAAAATGCTAGCTTAATCCATGAAATAAGCTAGTAAAGGCAAAAATCAGAATAAGCACTATATTGATGAATTCTTAACAAACTGCTAACTTTAGGCTTATTTTTAAGTAGCTAAATGGATTTTTAAAAGAAATCTAGCTATTTCTAGCAATACTAGACCTGAGATACTACAAATATCAGCTTTTTATTTTTATTTTGGAGCTTATTTAGAGTATCCTAATTTCAAAATGAAAACTGACTTACTAGTACTAAAACTGTTTTGACAGACTTTGTTAAAAATGCACAGACACAATGAAACATCTTAAGACCTTAAGAACTTCTAATTTGAGCTCTAAAATGAACCTAAAACAAGCACCAAATGGCAAAAATACTAATGGCTTATTATAATAAGCTATGACACAGCTTATCAACTGAATTTTGGACAGAACCTAGAAATGCTTATGGAAATGAAATCTACTCCATCAAATTGGCTAAAACTTGAAATTTAAGCTTTTTATTGACTGCTAAACTTGGACAAAAAGCATGAATGAAAAACAAGAGTGTTTGGATATGAAACAAGCTAATTCCAAACAGACCTTAACCAATTGATTATAACTAGAAAAGTGAATTTAAAAGCTTTTTGAGAAAAACAAAATATCTACTCTCACTAATTTTTAGCTTGTGAATCTATTTTAGATCTAAAAGTGACAGCTTATTAATAGAAATAAGGTAGTTACTCTATGAGGCTTATTATGCACTTAGAAAACAGTTTTATACTAATCCATGAAATAAGCTAGTTTAGAGGCTGAATTATACTAGATAAGCTAGAAAATGAAAATATAAGCTAGGATTAAGAGTAATAGACAGAATAAGCACAATCTAAGCTATATGAACAGTAGATAAGCAATTTTAAGCTAAAATACTAGAATTGAAATGGAAATTGAAACCTGAATTGAAGAATTTTCACACTAAGCTATCCAAGAGTAGAAGCTTAGTGTTCCTAATGGCTTCCAAAGCCTCTAAACCTCAATAAGCTGAATTTGAGCTTATTTGACTTTCGTTGACTAAATGTTGACCAGTTTTGACCTTGAATTAAAATGACTCTAAACTAAATGAACTTTAAGAAAAACTTGTGAAAGAGCTTGTACAAGCTAATGAAAGCAGTAGAAATGAAATGACAGCTTATTGAACTAAATTGAGCTTGAATTAAAAGAAACTTGATTACAATGTAACAGGAATACAATTGAAACTGAAAAGAAAGAAAAAGGTAAGAAAAAGGTAAGAAGTCCCTCAAATGAGAACCTATACAATCTATTTATAGAGAATTTCGAGCTTGAGAGCTTGAAGAAGAGCTTATCAGTATTTCAATCTTGACCGTTTAAAAGTCAATAACCGTTTCTTGACCAATCTAAGACCTTGGATCACTCTATGACGTGGTCTAACCAATCCTTGAGCTCCACGTGGCTTCTCGACAGTATTAGACCAATAACAGAGTGCCATGTGGTCATGATGATGTAAAGGAATTTAATACGAGGTTGTTTTGGTCAACGCAAGTGGGTAAAGGTGAAATAAGGGTGGAGGAAGAATCTGGTGAGGGAGAGGCTACTGTAGTGGTGGTGTGGTGTGGAGAATAAAAATGGCGGGAAAAGAAGTTATTAAAGTGGAGAAGATGGGTACGGGGTCAAACAAAGTCAAACTCTTTTAAATCTTTGAAGGATTGTCATAATCAGTCCTTGTTGTTTTTGTAAACCAAGCGCTCCCATTTCCTTTGTTATCATCTTTTGAATTTGGCAAACTCAGTCCTTGTAGTTTTTAACTTTTATTTTCCTCTTTAAAAGCAACTTTTATCTTTTGCAAGATTAGTCCCTTGAACTTAGAAACTTCCAAATAAGCCCTTGTAATCTTGAAACTTGTCAATATTGGTCCTTGGCACTTGATAATTGAGTTTTGACTTGATTTTTGATAATTTGACTTTTTCCTTGTGTCGGGCTGATCCGGCTTTGATATCTTTCCTCATATCTCTCTCTTGTTCTTGTCTCTTCATTTCTTGTTGGTTTTTGCTTGTTTTTGCCTTTGATATCCTTTCCTGCACATTGAGACACAAAAGCACACATATTTCCATCTTTTGGCATATTTTTTGGCTTTTATTGGCAAAATCCTGGGTATTTTATATATACAATTTAACACTTATCAAAATTCCCCAAACTAAAGGATTGCCGTGTCCTCACGCAATTTTATTAAGCGTACACTTTGTAAACTAACAAGTTTCCAAAATGCCCTTGTTTTCACCTTTTATGAATCCTTATCTCAAGCTTTTTCTCAACATTTTATCTCATGGAAACACATTAATGGCAATCATTGCAATTTTGCAACTTTTAGGCTCATTGAAATAGGCTACTCCCGATTAATAGAGCACAAAAGAGGAAAATTCGTCTTCCCTGACTTTTCACTAGACTAAACAAAGCTATTAAACAAGATCATTGTCAATATAAGTCCAAATGGTTAAGCTCTTATACTTACAACTTGTGAACTTTTCACTCCCAAGAATAAATTAATGATTAAGATGTGTGCACTCTTTTCAACTCAACCATAGATCAATTTATCTTTATAGTTGAAATCCATCTAAGCTTTACACTTAAGCCTTGTGAGCTTAAATGTTAATAACATAGATAAACCTCGACTCAAAGCTAAAAGAGATTAGGAAACAAAACTTATAAATTGATTTGAGAAAATGAAATTTTTAACCATTCTTTTATTTTCCATATACTATAATGATTAGATCTTAATATATGTGATAGTGGTGGCTGAGGATGGCAAGATATCTAAGCTTGCTTGAATGGATGATCATGTAGAAACATGCTTGCAACAAATGAAAGTTAGAAGCATTATGATCAAGGGTTAGTGGGGTTTTAAAGACATGATTAATTGTGTTTTTACATTGTAAAAACTTGATTATAATGATCCCTAAATGTATGAAAATATGTAGGAGAGTGGTTGTGAAAGAGATACTCAAAAAGTATGCAAATGGGTGGTATTTATAGAAAAACCAAATTTGACCGTTTTTTGAAAACCGACGGATCCACGGATCCAGGTATGGTGGATCCGTCTTTGTATTTGGTAGATCCATGTGTATGCAGTTTTAAAAAAACTAGTTGTTATTTTATGTTTTGTGGTTAACTAAATATCTTTACAAAATCTCCTAATTGTACTTTAATATTATATTAAGTAATGCTTCTAGAAGCAAAATTTTTATTAAAACTAATATGGAAAGATTTGATATATTTGAAAAGATTTTTTTAGATGTGGTAAGATTGTTTCCAAAAATGGTTAATCCTATTTTATCTTATTCACTAATGCAACTTGTTAATTATTAAGTACGTGTTTACTTGAAATCATTTATTTATTAGAGATGTAAGTAAGCTTACATGGGTTTATGCAAATGATTAAACTAGTATGCATGACAAAATAGGTTTGGCTAGTTTATAAAAACGTGTTCATACTTTGTATGAAAATGCAAAACGATGTTCGAAAAAGAACGATTTACCTTGAGAATATTTTAGTGACTATAAAAGTATTTTAATCATTCTCAATGGTTTGTTAAATGGGTTGATCATAATGCAACATAACAAACATATTTGTACCTTTTGTTGAAGCATGAATGGACTTGAGACGTCGAGAGGTGTTGATGAATGTATGCGTTGATGAGTTGTGGTCACGAGTAACTTGTGCATTTTACGTTATGTATTACAAGTTACTTGTTTGTCATTATTAAAATCAAAGGGCTTGTTTTGTTTAAATATCGTAATATTTGCACTACCAATATCAATTGGTCCTAAGTGTAATAGACCCAAATTTTTGTGTTTGGACTCTTCAATTATTGACTCCCAATGTATTCATTGCACTCGTTTTAGTGACTGAAAAACATGCTTAAAACGTAACATAATGTTGGTGATTTCATAGGTGTATGTAAATCAATGTTGGACCGCAAGATTTCCCCAGTGCATGATTAAGCAACAAATGCAAAACATATTATAAAAGTAATTACGGTTCCCTATGCTCATGACACCGAAGCTAGACATGTATGAATGCAAATATAAATTCGCACGTTGTCGGTATGATGTGTAACCCTGCACCATTCCCAGATTCGACATGGTATGCGTTCTGTTCACCAGTGATAGCTAGTCACCCGAACTGGGGATGTCAATCCTAATTGATATATCCATAACATTCGCCCCACACAATGTAATTTCCACATACATCTAATGCTAATTACAGTTCATGATCATGTGACTTATATAAAGGGGTTATGGTAACTTAGGCAAACACGTAATCATGGCATAAAATGTACACTTGCGTCCAGTTTGTAAAACAAAGCATGTTCTCACCCCAAGGATGTAAATCATTTAAATAATTGTAAAGCATGGGGCTATGAACTCACCTTAGCCGGTAGTTCTCTGAATGATAACAAGTATCCAAGTAGGTAGTGGATCACACCGTTAAGTACCTAAGTAAGTACGGTCAAGTCTTAGTTTACACATTTAAGCTAACGACTCTTTGTATAAACTAAATCCCATTTTAAGTTTATATATACCGTTATCACTTGTGTAGTGATGCACAAGATCATTGTTCTTATGATCTCGATGGTTCTCGAGAAACGTGGAATTGTTTCCGCTTAATAAATATGTCATATTTATTACTTCTTGGTAGTAATATTTAATCATTACCCGAAACATAGACGTTTATATATATTTTAGTATATATATATTCCGCTTGTACTCACTTAAGTTTTATAAATCAAGACTTTCATTTTATCAAAGGAAATCATAAGTTTCTTAGATTTACGGTTTCAGTCCCTTCGTTTTATAGTTTGTATTTATTTACAAGTGAACCTCCAAGTTTTATTTATTTCATAAATGGCCCTTCACGTTACAAAGTTGTGATTTGTGCCTCTACAGTTACATTTCAATCCCTAAGTTTCACAAGGTGTCAAAAACAGTCCCTGCAGTTTTTGTATTTCGAAAAGTGACAAGGTTAACCCCTTTATGTTTTGGAAGTTGCATTATTGGTCCCTCGACTTGTGAAAATTCCGTTTTAATCCCAATTAAATCCCGACAAGTGGCATTTGGCTTTATTTAGTCAAAATGATCCATATAAGCCGTTATAGCTTATGTATAAGCTCTAACGAGCTTATTATGGCTTAATGGGCCTTATCGGGCCCATTAAGGTTCAGTAAGGTTCCAAAGGTCCGAGATGGTTTTATTAAGTCGAAAAGGGTCAAATAAGGTTAGTAGGATTTGATAAGCTTCAAATAAGCTCGGGGAGCTTATTGGAGCTTATTTCGAGCTTATTGGGCTTACGGGCCCAATAACTTAACCCGATAAGGGTGGTTAGAGTTTCTAGACTTTTCCTAGTGCTTTTCCAACTTGTATTAAGCCTAACCAACTGTTTTCTTTTCAGCTTATTCCAAATAAGCCGATAAGCTAATAAGCATCCCTATTGGGCCGGTCTTGGGCCCGTTTAGGCCCGGTAAGGTTTTAAAGGGTCTTATTGGGTCCATTAGGGTCCGTTAAGCTTATTTAGGTCTAATATGCGCTTTGGAGGTCGGTTTGCTTATTTAGCTTATTCGATAAGCTAATAAGCAAACTGTTGGGCCTATTGGGCCCGATAGAGACCCGGTAAGGGTTCTAGGGGTTGGGCCTTAATCCCCTTGGGTCCAATGACCTTTCTATGATTTTTAGAAGGCTTCTCGACTGCTTAAGTTCTCGAATAAGCTGTGGGAGCTTATTCGTGGCGTAGGGCTTATTTTATGGACTCGGTAATGGGCTTGAAAGGCCCGTTAAGGGTTCGTTTGGTTCTAAAAGAAATACGAGTGGTTCATCTAGGCCCTTAAGTCCATATCAAGCTCATTAAGTCGTATAAGCACACGAATAAGCTGTTTAGGCTTATTCGTGGCTTATGGGCCTTGTGGGCTCACGAAGATGGGTCGCGTAGCCCACTAAGGGTCCGAATGGTTTATTAGTGAGTTATGGTTCCGTTTAATCGTCTAGCACCAAAGCGAATGTGTTTAACATTTTCTAAGCGCGATCCCTAGCATGCAAACGTTTAATAATGTTGTATACATGTTCCCACACCATCTCGTCGTGTTTACCACAATAGTTTACGTGAAGTTATTTGTCCATGTTCGCGTATAAGAGTTTTTAGTTCACACCGAGTCCAAGTCGATCACTTAACTAGATGTTTTAAGGTTTTATTTGTTGTTAAGCCATGTCCCGTATTTCTTGTACCCTTTGCACCACGCAAAGCCTAACATGCGCATATTTACATACGCAAACCATGCATGGGTCGAACCATGCATGCTTGTGCCTACGTTATCCTTGTTACACACAAGGTAACGGGACTCTTTACAACAAGACATGATAAAACGACTAGGATATAGGTAGATGGAAGTTTAGTTCGACTTACAAGGGTCCTAAGCTCTTGGTTTTGGATTGAGAGGCAACCCGATATACTTGTACTCAAAACGTATGCCACCCTAAGCTTTCAAAGCTTGTATACCCAGTCTTGAGCTCGTGTATTCCTCTTGACCACCTTAAAGGCTTCCTTAAGTCCTTAGTGACCAAGTTGGGTCGTGTATGGCTCGGTTATATCGAGACCCGAAGGTGTAGAGAGAGAAATGAAAGGTTCTTAGTTTTGAGAGAGTTTAAGAGTCTTGAAAATGTATCAAGTGAGCTTTTGAGTGTGTATTTATAGACAAGAAGTCTAGTTAGTCTTCCTAGTCCACACCCCAAACCGAATCGTGCCCTAGGGGGCGGTTTTGAGGGGATCTAGTTAATCTCACATGGTTTTTGCTAAACCACCATAAGTACAAGTTTTAATGAGCCCTAAGTTGTACAAGATTCACTTAGCTAGCAAATCTTATGTCTTGGTGTGTTGTTCCATTGTTAACCGTGACTAGGAGGAGCAAGGGAAGCAAGTGAGTATTAACCATTGGGTAAGGAACTAGTAGGAGACCATTAGGACATGTTTTAATGACTTAGGATTAGTACATGTACTTTTAAAGATCATTAGGTTGATTTGCTAGTAAGTAATCCACATGGGA
>BQNB010058873.1:0-34566 GCA_026074375.1 Tanacetum coccineum
TTTTTGTCGGTTTTTTTACATGTACGTCCGTTTTCGTACGTTCTCGTCTGTTTTGTTACGTTTCCGTCCATTTTCGTTCATTTTTTTACGTTTTTGTTTGTTTTTGAAAACGAATAAAGACGTATAAAACGTTAGAAAACGAAAAAAGGGGTCAAAAAAATAAAAGAAAACGTCCAAAACGGAAGAAAACAGAAACGTAAGATATCGGACGAAAACGTAAAAAAAAGGAAATATGACGGAAACGTTAAAAAACGAACGAAAACGTAAGAAATCTGACGAAAACGTAAAAAACTGACGAAAACGTAAGAAATCAGACGAAAACATAAGAAATTAGACAAAAACGTAAAAAAAGAGAGGAAACATAAAAACTAGACAAAAACGTAAGAAATTTGTCAAAAACGTAAAAAAAGGAACAGAAACGTCAGAAATATGACGAAAACATAAAAAACAGACGAAAACGTAAGAAACCGAACGAAAACTAAGAAATATGACGGAAACGTAAAAAAACGGACTAAAACGTAAGAAATCTGACGAAAACGTAAAAAACGGACAAAAACGTAAAAAATTGGGCGAAGACGAAAACGTAAGAAATCAGACAAAAACGTAAAAAATCTGCCGAAAACGTAAGAAATCGGACGAGAACGTAAAAAAGACAAAAACGTAAGAAATTGTCCAAGTTTATCATTTCCAAATCTTTAAAAAAGAATAAGCAATATCATTAAAAACGTGTAACCGCTTAAACCATCATTGTAACGGCCTCCAATAATTATTAAAAATGTGTAACTGCTTAAAATCGTTACTATCAATAATGATTATTAAAAATGTGTAACCATATCCATAATATAAATCCACACAAACCATTTCATATCTCCCACACACAAATGTTTTTTGTTACAGCAAAAATAGTCTCTCAATATACCCTCGCTTTCACTCCACAACTCTTACTGGTACTTACTGCAGAGATTCTTTATTTTTTTCGTTAGAAAAACGCTTAGCCGGATAACATTTGCTCGCCGCAAAATATAGTCACAAGGTACCCGCCGCCGCATTGCGCGGGTACCCGGCTAGTTTTAGATCAAGGGTTTGGGGTTGTGTGCCTTAAACTCCTTAAATACATGATGGAGTAGATTATAATGATTCAAAGCGGTTCAATCAAGTAATAAGCACATGTGCTTGGAGTAACAACTCAAGGGTGGCCTAGTGCGTGGCAAAGAGAGTTGTGGCTATCACTTTAAAATGTGTGAGGTTCAATTCCTGCTAGGTGCAAACAACCTTGAAGTGGCCACGCCAACCTCCTAAAAAGGGAGGGCTTACCTGGTTTGTGTGGCAGTGGGTTCAAACCCCGTGGATTAGTCGGCCAACAGGTCGGAAACCATTGTTACCAAAAAAAAAAGTTGTGCTTGAAGCCAATAAAAAAAGGATGGGTTGGGTAATGGGTCAAAATACATAGTTTCTGGTACCGTAAGTTGGGTTGATCCATAACACATTTTGTCCAACAATTTCGACGACATTTGACCCGTTCGACCTATCTTTTCCCTTTTGAGTTTGTCTTTTCTTTGCGTTCCAACCGAATAACCACAAAATATAACTCACATGAACCCATACAAAATAAATGGGAATCAATCTTAATAATAGCTTTCAGTTGGTATTAGTTTTTTTAATTCAAAAGGATGAGACGGGGACGAGAAACCTAGAGTCCACACTCAGTTTTTATGTGTCACCCTGATTACATGGTACTCAAGGGTGGCCTAATGGCAAAAATGCTTGTGGTTATTACTCTAAAATGTGTGAGCTCTTGTAGCGTTGAGTTTAAACCCCGTAGATTGGTCGGTCAAAATGTGAGAAATCATACTTAAAAAGAAGATCAAAATAATTGAAAAAAAGATTGGTTATGAAGTATCTATAGTTGACTTTAATTTGGTATTACTTAAATGTTGTCGGTTTAACTTGACTTCCAAGCAATGACATTAGTGATGAGTGCAACTTGTTTGATAAATTGTCTGTGTGGAAGTGTGATCTTGGGTTGCTTTTCAACTCATAAATAGTACTCCCTTCGTCTTAAAATATGTGTCCAATTGATTTTTCAGAGTCAAACTAATTCAACTTTGATCTTACATATTTTTGTGTGTGTTATATAATACTTGATGGAAAATATATGAATGGATTGAGTTTTAAGTATATTTTTCATTGGTATAATTTTTATCAAGTATTATATAACAAAAATATATATATAAAGTCAAAGTTGAACCAGTTTGAGTGTGAAAAGTTAAACTAGACACTTATTTTTGAACGGAGGGAGTATTGAATTAAGAGGGTGTTTGGCAATATTTCATGTGATTTGTTTGAAGCTTTTCTTATATTTCTGTGACTTTTAACAAGACAAATATAATGTTCTCATAGATGGTCTGCAAAAAGTGTTGATTGGCGGGAACACCCTCACCCCGAGTGCCTTTTTGACACCAGCGAGCCATTGTCCACCCCACAAATATAGCTTCAGCAACTCTAATCACCCAACGAAGCATCAACTCGAGTGAGAATGATGATTATCGAAAGTTTTTAACATTAATATTTTATGTGGAAATTAACAAACCACAATTATGTTTTTTTAGTCGAAACACTTGAGTTGCTTCAATAATACAAAATCACCAAATAATATACTAGATCAATTCATAATAAAACTCAGAAAAATAATGAAAAATGTGTTTTGGGCTTTTGGTGATTTTCTTCGTATTTGATAACACCATTTCATTAAAAAAACGGTTAAAGCATTATCTTCTTCACCCTCGACCCGGGTTTTTGACCCGGTTAACAATTTGCAGAAACTGGAGTTCAATTTTCACAATATCTCCCACAAATCAACTTATGAAAATTAATGCAAACTGCAAACAACAAACGATATTATCAATAGACAACTTGTATTAATTGCAGAATATCGATCCTTTTAGAGTCTTGATTACCCACTATACGAAATACATGAAAAACATATTTTAACCATACCAAACAAATCATTGTCCTTAAACCTGAGTCTTGCAAAAAAAAAGAGTATCTATATGGGTTTAAGTTCGATTCCTTGTACCATGAGCCCACTAAGATACTTCTCACCAGGATGCTTTAACTCAAGACGTAAAGGAACTGTTTCGGTGGTACCCGTTTTAATGAATGTAATGTACCATACTTCTACTTCCATCCAACCATCAAACCTCTTTTGCGGAATCGTCTCCTCTGTGCATCTATTCAGTGGGTTGTGAGTGTTTACATCACATTTTGGTCTGATAACTGGGGTGTTTGGACTTATTAAATAGGCATACCACGCAGGTCGGTTATACCCGTCATTTCTATACTTAACTCCCAAAGGAGCCTCAAATGCGGATTGGTCTGGTGGTAACTTGTAGACAAGGTAACATGCATACTTTGTTTTACTCACAATTCCATATTTGTCGCCGGCTGTTATTACAAGAACTCCGAATCTGCAGAAACAAAAAAAACTTATCATATAAGTAACATATTCGGAAAGTGTTTAAGGTTTCCAAGTAGTATAAGCCTACATCAAATAGTTGGTGTGCAAAATTCAATCTTTGAGCATACTAAGTCAAAAAACCATACACAACATGAGAGAGAGTGAGACAGTTAGAGAGACGGCGGAACAAGGCGGTTCGAGACCGAAACATAATGGTAAATTTTCTCCGACCAGGGCAACTCGATCAAAGAACATCTCATACATGTTTTTCAATTTTCCGGAAAGCTGGAAGATGGGCGATTTATGGATGATGTTCCGAAAGTATGGTACTGTCTTTGATATATTTATGGTGCAAAAGAGGCTTAAAAATGGACAACAGTACGGTTTCGTTCGCTTCAATAATGTGATGGACATCGAGACGTTACACAAGACATTAGAGGCCATTTGGATCCAACATCATAAGCTGAGGGTCTTTAAGGCGTTTGACAGAATGGAAAGGGGCGGAGGAATGCAAAACAAGAAAACCAACGAAGAAAGTCATAGGATCGGTAACCGGAACCAACATGAATATCAAGGTACAAATGAATACAACAAAAACAAGGGAGGCTTTAGAGACACCAGAATGTATAATGAGGTTCTGTTGAATGGTGGGGGAGAATACGGTGGCCACAAAAAAGGGAACAGTAATGATGGGAGTAAGGTAGAAAGACAGGTTGGAACAGAGATGGAAGAGTGGGTTATCGAGGTCGAGACTACAACGAAGATAAAGGAGATAATGCATAGGAGCGTGGTCGGAGAAGTTAAGAAATTTGAATATTTGGAGAAACTACCAAAAATCTTTGATATGGATGGGATGGAGAACACTGAAATCAAGCATATAGTGTTAGATGTCAATCACTAGCTGTCTTGGCTAATAGTTGTCCTTATCTTGTGTATGATCTGTATCCCAATCTCGTATGAGCTGTATCTCAATCTCCATGTAATCTAACCAAACATGTGTTGAGGAATGAGATACGAAACACATTAACATTCTACATGGTATCACAGACCATTATGATCCTAACCTAAAAACAGTAACCCTTTATCACAAAATAGCTGTCTTCCGATCATCAGCAACTCACCGATGATACGGAGGGATCCCAAACGTACCTTTTCCATTTATCTTATTAGATGTAATACAAATAAATCAATAACCTCGTACGCTTGGCCCTCCTTGAAAATGTTGATATCTCCCTGCATCGGTACTTAAATCCGGTCAATCCGAGCAACGATTCCGCTTTCCGTGCGTGACGCTTCCGCCTTTCGTTTATGAGGTAGATCTATATTATCCGTCGAGGTAGATCAAAAGTCAACGATGACTCCTTTCATAAGACGGGATGTTCTTTAGCTCCTCGGCTCTTGTCTTTACTTGATGTTTGAAACTGCCCATTTTCGATACGTGATATACACGGTCTTTACAATGGCGGACAATGTCTTTGTTGCCGACCTTTGAAGCTATGCAACCCAGGGGAAAATGTTCTGGTTAATTTCTTGCGAAAATTTTTGCAGTAACCGATTGGGGAATGTGTGATCCAAGAATAACCCTGACCAATTTTTTTTTTCAATATGACCTTTTAGATCGCGCGGGTATATGCGTGATTTACATTTGAACACGTGGCAAGTTTTTATTGGTTTTGAAGAAAATTTAAAAAAAAGAAAAAAATTTTGAAATGTGTATCGCGCATTTACTTTTTTGTTTTTTATTTTTTCAAAAACACCCCCTAAACTTTTTAATGTTTACAACTTTTTTATATAAAAAACTCTATTCGTCAAATATATAGCAAATATCTAGCGCATTCGTTAATAAAAAAATACCGTTGCGAAGAGCTCTAAATTACGAACAAAACGGGCCCAATATTGATATGCTTTTGACGTACGTACGATTTTATAAAAAATGAGCCCAAAATGTTAAAGTTGATATATAAATAAATATATTAAACTTTAACATTTTTTATAAAATCGTACGTACGACAAAAGCATATCAATATTGGGCTCGTTTTGTTCGTAGTTTAGAGCTCTCCGCAACGGTATTTTTTTTATTAACGAATGCGCTAGATATTTGCTATATATTTGAAGAATAAAGTGTTATATAAAAAAACTGTTAATATTAAAAAGTTTAGGGGGGTGTTTTTTAAAAAGAAAAAACATATAAATATATATATCAAACTTTAACATTTTTTTATAAAATCGTACGTACGTCAAAAGCATATCAATATTGGACCCGTTTTGTTCGTAATTTAAAGCTCTTCGCAACGGTATTTTTTTTATTAACGAATGCGCTAGATATTTGTTATATATTTGACGAATAGAGTTTTTTATATAAAAAAGTTGTAAATATTAAAAAGTTTAGGGGGTGCTTTCGAAAAAAAAACAATAAAGTAAATCATTTAAGATGTGGCGCGATACACATTTCAAAATTTTTTTCTTTTTTTTAATTTTCTCCAAAACCAATAAAAACTTGTCACGTGTCCAAATGTAAATCACGCATATACCCGCGCGATCTAAAATGTCATATTGAAAAAAAAAATTGGTCAGGGTTATTCTTGGATTACACATTTCCCAATCGGTTACAGAAAAAAATTTCGCTAACTTCTTTTTAGAAAGAGAAAAGAATGAGTGAGTATGGGTGGGTGGAAAGTGTGAGTTCTTTATGCTTTATGACGTGGGTTTATGTCTAGTGTATTTTTTAAATATGAGAGGGTTTGTGTGGGGTATAGATAAGAGAATATGTTGGGACACTAGTCACATGGTGCAGTTATTGTTTAGTCACATGGTGTGTTTTATGGTTTGGTTTTAGTCGATGGTTGGTACGGTTTTGTTACCCGTCGACTTAGCCGACCGTTGGTACCAGAGACTGCAACAAATGTGAGGAACAAGATAGATCATGAAATCAGGCAATGGGTATGGAAAATCCGAAGGTGGGATGAGAGTTTTAGAGTTGCTAGAAGACGTACTTGGATAAATATTATTGGAGTTCCATTAACTTGTTGGACGGAGGAGGTGTTTACATGGATAACGGCATTGTGGGGGAACCATTATTGATACGAATAACTGCGAGTTAGATGGGAATCAAAACGTCATTGTGGGAAATGTGTTTGTTCACACTACAGAAAGTAGACTTATATGCAAAAAATTGCAAATCAAAGTTGGTTTGAAAAAATACAAATTTATGGCAGTTGAGGAGATACAGGAAATAGTGGAGATGGATATAAAAGAGGAACAAGATGGTGAGTGAGCGGATGAAGAGCCAGTGATAGGAATGGAAGTCGAGGGTGAGGACAATAAGGATGATGAAGAAAATGAGTCTAATTACGATGATGACGGAAAACCGAAGAAGAATGAGCGTTTCTCTAGTAATCCTAGGTCGCCGGATGACAAAGGGTCACATCTCTGACATGATTCGGCTAAGATAAACGTTGGCGTTGAAAATTTCAAAGACGTTGAATCTGGATATAATCTTGACGCTTCAGTTACTGCTCATAAATTAAAGGAGGATTGTGAGCATATTAGGACCAATGGTAACTCTAATACACAAAAAGTCAACTTGGTAGGTACTAAACCATTTGGTATAATTAGAAACAAAGAGAGATGCATAAAGAAATGAAAAGTTACTGATGACGGTCAGTATGATGAGATAAAGAACCAAGAAGAAAATCAAATTCGCTTTGGTCGTAATTGTGGAGGAAGTTTCGAATCTGGGAGGAGTAATAAAATGGTAAAAGCAGTGAGAAGAAAACAACATGAAGGAGACTCAACAAAAACGAAGGAATGTGATGCGCGTAATACACGCAAGCATAATGTTACTCATAACATGGGATTAGAGAAGGAAAAGGTAATATTTACAGCAATAACTAGGGGTCCAAGTACGATCTAGGATTCTTCCTCGATGGGGTCAATAAATTCAGAACATGTTAAAGCACTTGGTGAACAGATTGGGCTCGTATGGGAAAAGAAAGGGGGTATGGGTGGGTATGACGGGTAGCCGAAAGAGATGGTCGGTGAGAGCGAGAATATGGAGGAACGTATGGCAGGTAACTGCCATAATGATCAGTAAGCAATTCTTACTCGTAGTATATCAGATCATGTGAATAGATTTTATATGAAGATAATATCAATCAATATAAGAGGTATCGGTTCGATTGTAAAGCGAGAGTGGGTGCAAAATATTTGTAGCAAGGAAACACCATGTGTGTTAGGGATTCAGGAAATGAAGTGCGGGAAAGTGGAGGAGCAATGGGTAGAGGATTTATGGGGTTCGAGAAATTTTGGATATGCACAAGTTGAAGCAAATGGGAAATCAGGTGGTCTATTATTAGTGTGGGATACAAAAATCTTCTCGGCCAGTCAATCAGTGGGTGATGAGAGATTCATTGTTGTAAAAGGTAGTTGGAAGGGAAGAGACGGGGATTTAATTTTAGCTAATTTATACGTTCCACATCCTTCAAACGAAAAGGGAGTAATTCTACAGCCTTGATTGAACTTTGAGCGGATGTTGAGTTAAAAGATACCATTGTGGTTGTTGTACCAAAATTCCTGGGTGAGGGGTATCATATGAAAACTATCCGTGTTGATTACAAGTGGAGACCTCTGAGATGTTTAAGTTGCAAGGTTTTTGGTCACGTCCTGGGTGAATGTCCTAAGCAACCCGTCTCGGTTGTGTTGAAGAACTTGAAGGCTCCTAGGCAAATTGTTAGAGGAGTGCTGGTTGGTCCGAAGGTGGGGTTTAAGCAGACTAAATATGTGTATCGACCTGTCTCTCAAAAGAATAGTTGATAACATCAAATATTACTGATAGCTTTGTGTCATATTACACCTTTAAAAAATACTTGAAATATCTCCCCTATTAATACTTTGATTTTCGATTCTTTAACACCTTATTTCATCTGCTTCCTGGTAGCGTAAAATGCACACAAGTCTTTGGACATGAAATAATGGGTATATTAGACTTGAAAACGGCAAGCTTATACGGATTCTCCAAGGGTGTTACGGCGTAACCACATCGATAATGTTACGCCATAATGTATTTATGGGAATAGTGGTCATCACCAGCATTACGGCGTAATCAAATGCAATGATTACGTCGTAACATATCTTGTTAAGGATGCTGACTCATCCTAGTCAGCTTAGGAGTAACATAGATGTTTAAGTACGCACGTTCGGTGTAACATATTTAAGCCTAAAGTTTGGAAGCCCGCGTCAGCACTATTACAGCATAACACCTTACATAGGTTACGCCGTAACCTCTACGAAACATATAAATAGAGCCCTCATTATGCATATTTGACATCATCTCTTCTACCACAGCATCAAGGGGCGAAAAAGGCTTCCATACCTCGAAGAATTCCACCAGAAGTCCAAGGGAGACATCACTTTACTTACTTTTGTATTTAATCGTTCAAAAATGCTTCCTATAAGAATTATGAGCTTTCAATCCAGGATTTCTTTCATTAATTCTTGTTGTGTTGTTACTATGAGCGACCACGCACTTCTAGGACTGGCCTAAAAATAAATTTACTACTGTTATAAGGTTTGTTTCTTGTTGAATTATGGTTTCGTTAGATATCCTTTTGACTGTTGATGATCCTTGGGTTTTGGTAGTGTTGAGGGTGATTTAGACCTTGTTAATTCTGTTAGTAGGCTTACCTATTGAATATGGAATTGGGAGGGTACCAGGGTTACGACCTATCCCTGGTGTAGGAATTAACCTTATTACCGCCTTTATCACTTTAAACACTTAAAAAGCACAAAAACTCTTTGAGAGAGGGTTAATAATTTGTATAGATTATTAGACTAGTTCTTGGGATAGTTGAGATTAATCACTATGACTTGATTGCCCTACCTTCGTGACTTTCGAGGGATTCGGGATCGTAGGAAATATAAGACAGACCTCATATGACAATTCGGGTATGTCGATTTTAGAAACCACTAATGGAACCATAGTTTGGCATTGCACAGGAAAACATGATTATAACGGTAGTAATGAAATGGCTAGGCTATCACGTTTCTTTCCCTGATACTTCTATCACTTTCAATTTTCGCAATTTACTTTCTTGTAGTTTTCAAAATCAATCCAAAACCATTTTTAAACGTAACACTTTTCAAATTAGAACTAATTACAACTAGCTCTTGGGACGACCTTGGATTTACCAACTCTACACTACTCACGATCGGGTTCTCTGCCCGTTAGTGCGTTTGTGAGGTGAAACGAGTTTTATAAATTTAAAACTTAATAAAATTATTTAAAATAAAATACGCATCAAGTTTTTGGCGCCGCTGCCGAGGAGCTAAAACTAGTTATAATATGAAATTTTATAAATATTTTGTTCTTATTTCAGTATTTTTCGACTTCTTGTTAAATTAGTTTCCTTTTCGAGTATATTCTACTTATTTCCCTTGTTAAATTTCAAATATGGGTGATGATGTTGATATCAGCACGTTCACCATAGAGCAGTACCTAGCTTTGACTCGAGATAATAATAGACCAGGCGTGGTGAAACCCGATATTGGCAATGACGTCGAATTCGAGATCAAAAGCAATTTTATAAGGGAATTAAGACGCAAACTTTTTGCAGGTACTGATGATGAAGATGACCATGAACATGTGCGGAGGGTATTAGAGATCGCAGATCTCTTTGACTTCTCTGGCATCACTCACGATGCCATCATGCTTAGAGTGTTTCCTATTACACTCAAGGGGCCAGCCTTGAGATGGAAAAAAAGGCTTCTAGCGGGAGTGATCAATACTTGGGATCTTCTTGAGAAAGCGTTCATCGGGCAATATTGTCCACCTTTTAAAACTGCCAAGAGATTAGAAGAGATCCGTAATTTTAAACAAGAGATGTACGAGACATTGTATCAAGCTTGGGAAAGGTACAATGATCTTCTGTTTAAATGTCCGCAACACAATCTAAACAATCATCAGAAGGTTCAGATCTTCTACACTGGATTAGACATCTCTACCCGCAGAATGCTTGACTCTAGAGGGTTCATTACTCTAATGACACTAACTCAAGCCCTTAAATCAATACAAGTCATAACATACCATTCACATAATTGGTATGATGAAACAACCACTAGGGAAAGAGTCAACTATAGCCCGGATAACATTGATGCCATTCAAACAAGTTTCAAAGGGGAATATCTAACCAAGGAATGTCCTCTCAAAAAAGAGGACATGACGGTTAAGTAGAGAAAGTATATGGGATCCTTGGAGGAAACCATCATCAAATTTTACGAAGGCTCAATTAAAAAACCGGCCGTGGATGATGAATGGATTAGGAAATTCATCGAAAACACAGACACAAACATAAGGGCACTTAAAACTACAACAAAGAGCCTGCAGGAGAAAGTTGTTCAATTGACCCAAAAGGTCCTCACTAATACAAGTGAAAGAACCAAGGAAAAAACAAAAATGGGTAAGAATGAAATGAAGGAGCCGGTTCCTCGTGACTTACCTGTTGATTTCCCTTATGTACAACCTACGCCAATTCCATAACGTTTGAAGGGACAAAAGGGTAACCTTTACAAAAGTCAGGAAACTGTTTGTATGATTGGAATTCCTGAAATGACTCATGAAGAGAAAACTCAGATTAATAACGGTTGTGATATTACAATCGAGGATGTAGAAAGGCTTAGGCAAATACTCACACCTTCCATTCATATTTTACCGAACCTTAAATAAATAGTGCAACCATATATGCCACTAGGACTAGTCCGTAATGAGGCCAAAGTTGTAAGAGAAGAGGAACAAGATTATGACATTCCTCTACAAGATGACGAAATGCAACCTTTGACCCCTCAAACAGTTCACATCACACCGCCCGATGACGATTATGTAGCACCGGCTACTAATCCTATTTTTAACAAGCATTTGAAAGAGTTTAAGGAGGAGTTTTCTGATTATACCAAGGTTTCCAATGAGATAGATAGTAACCCTGTTAACGATTTAAAGGAGCTCTTAAATACGTATGATTTTGAGACCTTTATTCAGAAATTACTCCACCAAGTAAGCGAATCATCATACGAAACCGGTAAGACAAAAAGGGAAATGAAATCTCATCACCTGTATGGTTCTAGTTTATCATTCCCCTACCCAGTAGAAAATTTACACCCTCATGGTGTTCACTACTACTCTCACTCGCACTTAATTTCAAGAGAGGGGAGGAACACCCTATTACTTGGCAAATAAGGGTGGAGTCAAGCTCGTGACTCAAACAAAAACAAGCGCTTTATGGGAGGCACCCCATGCCTATATTTGTAACTATGTTTTGCATTTAGTTGGTTTTGTATGTTTCTAACTTGGTTCTACAGGTTGTCGCTTCAAGGGGATGGAATTCGAGGTCTGCACGACTCGTTTTATGTGGTTAAGTGGTTGCTGAAATACAGCAAGTTACGGTGTAACTACAATGGTTACGGCGTAATTAATATTGTTATGGCGTAATGTTTCATAGGAGTACGCCGTAACCGGATCTAATAATTTTTCAAACCACATTATTACGTCGTAACTCATTCAAAGGTTACGCCGTAATCCCTTCCTGCAAAATTTTAAAATGTTTGAAAGTTTTTTCAAAACCGTGTATATCTGGTAAATGAAATTTGTGGGTATGTTCTCTAGAAACCCTCACGAGACTTCACTCGTCCACTTGGGCCACCAAGTGGTTTAAAAGGCTTGTTGCATACGCTAAATGCAACCGTGATTCCGACAAAAGTGAGTTAGGATTGTATTTCTTGTATTATTATTCTATACATTTTGGTATCTTTCTTTTAGCTGGATTTATGCTTTTGGTATTAGTTTTCTTGCAGCTATACAGGTTGAAGCGATGCTTGGTGGATGCTTGGCTACAGGGAAGCATGTTAAATCTGGATTAGTTGGATACCATTCGATGATGATGATGGGATGTTTTGCGATGATGGATGTTGCTCAAGGAAGCAGACTTGGAGCATGGCTTAAAGCATGTTGTCTCTTCATCAAACTGAGCAAATCCAGGGGAGTCTTTCATTCTAATTCTACTCTTATCTTTAATTTTCATTTCCTTAATGTACTATAGGCACATTGTACAAACCAAGTAGGGGGGGATGCGAGTTGAATTATCACTTGCCTAATATTTTCCTTCAATTTTTTAGTTTTCTTTGAAAAATGGTGCTAATTTTAAAAATTTTGACATGTTTTTCTTACTTAACTAGAATAGGTCTTTGCCGAATGCAGATTTACCCTTTATTTTTATTGGTGGGGTTAAGCCTGATGATCTGTTTTCATCCATTACACAAAAATCCACCAAAATATTGAGTGTGCCCGTAGTATTGTAGACTTTAGAACTTGGCATGTACATCATTTCGGGACCTAATTGATTAGTAGGAATATATGGTTTGAGAAGGCAACATTTAGGAATTTACCTAAATAAGCCTGTATGTGTATAATTGTGTGTGTTTATTGACTGACTTGTCGACCTCCCATGATAAAACCCTTTTGTTGCACTTATTATTAGTGCAAGATACCCCTAGATCACCTTTTTGAGCCAATTTGTGTTTTAAACCCATATTATAAATGTTTCATTATACCATTTTGCCTTATCCAACCCTGTAGTGTATATTTATCTTTTTGTTGAAATTTCTGGCTACCTAAGTTCATGGTTCGAGGAAATGGGTTTGAAGATGTTAGTACTTTCGTTGAAGACATATCATTATTATCATTGAAGACCCCTGGTATTATCATTTTTGATATTGTTCATCTCAAATGGGGGGATGTATTGTGTATGTATTACACGAGTATTG
The DNA here is from genome assembly GCA_026074375.1 of Tanacetum coccineum. NCBI lineage: Eukaryota > Viridiplantae > Streptophyta > Magnoliopsida > Asterales > Asteraceae > Tanacetum > Tanacetum coccineum. The sequence continues at coordinate 13,268 of BQNB010058873.1, forward strand.
TGCCAAAAAAAGTATGAATAAACTCCTTATATTGTGTATGTTGGTTACGTGTTATAAAACCAACTAAAGATGGGTCAACTATAAGCCATCTTGCGATTTTTAGGATGGTGCAACTACAAGCCATCCAATGATGAAGAAGAATGGGTTAGTATGCTCCGTAGGATCTCATCATTAGCTAACCTATTATGGAGTTATAATCAGGTTTTCGCACTTGGACACTTAGACTGTGGATGGACAGTAGCGGGTTATGACCACCTTAGATTGTATATGACTATTTGTTTTGTGTTTTTATTTTAACAACCATTAAATATGTATCCCATGTCTATCCTAACCCTTTTATGATTCTAGCCTTTAGCCTGTTCGAGTTAAGGATTTGAGCAATCACATGCGTCTTCTCCATGGATTTGGACAAGCGTGTGTGATTTTGCCGCCTTTTCTGGAATAGTGGTATTAGAAAGAATCAAACACCCGTTCAAACCTGTGTGTGTCACCCATGTTGCCTTTTAGAATTGTTTAGACCCTAACTCTAGCTGGTGTAGATTTGTGTATTTTCCAAGCTTATGATAGAATACATGCTATGACTGTGCAATTGAGCGATCACCCCGAAACTGAAACACTTAGACTAGTTGAGAGTTGAATGATTTTTGATCCTCTTTTCGTGAGGTGCTTGGCTTTGATGTTTTCAAGCATAAGTCTTTAATAGATTTATTTCTTTGAGTTAAAATCAGGGAGATCTTTTTATGAATTGTTCTAACAGGTCTACTTGAGGGCAAGTAGAAGTCAAGTGGGGGATATTTGATACTTTTTAGTGTCAATTTTTCCATAAAAATACTTGCAAATATCTTATAAATACTTGAATTCGATACTTAAACACTTTTTTCATTGTTTCCAGGTAAAATTTAAGTATTTGGCAAGAAAGACGAGAATTGGACATGAAATGCAAGCTTATACGGATTCTCCAAGGGTGTTACGGCGTAACCACATCGATAGTGTTACGCTGTAACGTATTTATGGAAATAGTGGTCATCACCAGCATTACAGCATAATCAAATGCAAGGATTACGTCGTAACATATCTCGTTAAGGAATGGTGACTCATCCTAGTCAGCGTTATGACGTAACATAGACGTTTAAGTTACGCCGTAACATATCTAAGCCTAAAGTTTGGAAGCCCGCGTCAGCACTATTACGGCGTAACACCTTACATAGTTTACGCCGTAACCTCTACGAAACATATAAATAGATCCCTCATTCTGCATATTCGACATCATCCCTTCTACCACAACATCAAGGGGTGAAAAAGGCTTCCATACCTTAAAGAATTCCACCAGAAGTCCAAGGGACACATCACTTTACTTACTTTTGTATTTAATCGTTCAAAAACGCTTACTATAAGAATTATGAGCTTTTAATCCAGGTTTTTTTTCATTAATTCTTGTTGTGTTGTTGCTATGAGCGGCTAAGCACTTCTAGTGCTGGCCTAAACATGAATTTAATACTGTTATAATGTTTGTTTCCTGTTGAATTATGGTTTCGTTAGATATCCTTTTGACTGTTGATGATCCTTGGGTTTTGGTAGTGTTGAGGGTGATTTAGACCTTGTTAATTCTGTTAGTAGGCTTACCTGTTGAATTTGGAATTGGGAGGCTACCGGGGTAGATTTACGACCTATCCCTGGTGTAGGAATTAACCTTATTACCGCCTCTATCACTTTAAGCACTTAAAAGCACAGGAACTCTTTTAGAGAGGGTTAGTAATCTGTATACGTTATTAGACTAGTTCTTGTGATAGTTGGGATTAATCACTGTGACTTAGTTGCCCTACCTTCGTGACTTTCGGGCGATTCGGGATCGTAGAAAAAATATAGGACAAACCTCATATGCCAATTCGGGTATGTCGATTTTAGAAACCACTAATAGAACCATAGTTTGATATTGCACAGGAAAACATGATTATAACGGTAGTAATGAAATGGCTAGGCTAGCATGTTTCTCTCTCTCATACTTCTATCACTTTCAATTTTCAGAATTTACTTTCTTGTAGTTTTCAAAATTAATCTAAAACCATTTTTAAACGTAACACTTTTCAAATTACAACTAATTACAACTAGCTTTTGGGACGACCTCGGATTTGCCAACTCTACACTACTCATGATCGGGTTCTCTTCCTGTTAGTGCGTTTGTGAGGTGAAACGAGTTTTATAAATTTGAATAAAATTATTTAAAATAAAATACACATCAAGTTTTTGGCGCCGCTGCCGAGGAGCTAAAACTAGTTATAATATGAAATTTTATAAATATTTTGTTCAATTCATTTGGCGCGTTTAATTCAGTTGAGAACAACGATGACCTAGGCATGAATGAGAGGAACTCAAAGGTGACTCAAATGGGGGGCAATTCTAGCGTGGTTTCTTCTGCTCATGGATCTTCACCCGTGGCATCTCGTAGTCCAAAAATTACCCCTCTAGCTAGATGGGAAGCTTCTGCTAGTGGATGATAATTGGAAGCTGTTAAATAAGGTTGAGTATGCTCAGGCTAATTCAGATAGTGATAGTGATGTTGAAGTGGCTTACGATGAGACGACTTAATCTATGGCAAGTAGAGGTGGAAATAATGCAAGATTATATGAGAACGAAGATTATGACATCTATGATACTTATGATATTGAAGGTTTAACGAAGAAAGATATGACATTCCATGATATGATGGATATTAATCTTTGTGGTCGTGGTAAAAGATAGTTTATGTTTGTGTCTAATGAGTCAAATGTAGGCTACTGTTTATGTGGTCTTTTCTTTTAATATGAGTAGTTTTGTCTTGTTATGTATGTTTTACCGTTTATGTAATGGCTTGAGATGTGAGACCCATCTCATATCTCATGTACTTAACTTTTTTTTTTGAAGTAATCTATTTACCAGGTTAAAACTTTAACAAAGATGGCATTAATATGTTTTTTTAACAATACAATTATTAATATACACTACAAAGTTTTAACTAATTTATTTTTCACAATATTTTAATACTTCATTTATGATATTTTTCAAATTAGTATAATTTTAATGCACAAATACACATATGAATAAATAGAATTTAAAAATATACAATGAATTACAAACTTTGAAACATATTATCGATTGAATGCCTCGAGAAATAATCTAGAAACCTTCTGGAATATTTTGATAATATTTACAGAAAACAAAAAACCGAGTTTTATAAAAATTACAATGATTTTTTGAACGCAAATGTGCAAAGTGCTCAGACTAATTATATGATTATTTTAATTACATTGATTTATATAATTATTATTATAATTCTACTTTTCATAGTTATCTCCATCTAATTTTTTACATTTATAAATACTCTTTTACCTATATCTTGTACTTAAGTGGACCAAATATAATAAAAATTGTTAATAACGAACACAAAAAAGTGTCCTAAAATAACCTTTACTAGGTGTTTAGTTGTAGAGCTAAATATCTTAACACGATGCAAATGCTTTTTAAGTTCGACTTGGTGCTTTTAAAAAAAAGATAAAACACAATATTTAGTTATTAGGAGGTGTAGATTATTCTACCCTCTATATATATACTAGTTGGATACCCGCGCATAGCGGCGGCGATAAAAATTGCTAACCCAACTCGCTCCGCAATTCCCTACCCGCTTAGAGAATTCGTTTGTTTGGGTTTCCGTAGCTTTCCCGCAACATCATATTAACATCATTCTCGCTTGTATAAAGACTCACACACTCTCTTACCCATCAAACATTGTCTCCAAAAGTATATATCTTTTACGAATCAAGTTTGTATTCAAATTAAAGTTAAAGTTGTTAAAAAATTCAAAATAAACCCACTAAAAATGTGAAAAGCTAAAAATTTATAAAAATATATCAAAATGAATGTTGAATTAAAGATCACGAAATTTTAGAAAATACGGTGAAATTAAATCATAAAAAAAATAGATAAAAAAATATGTCAAATTGAAAATAAATGTGATTTTTTAATTAAGAAGTGACACATGTCACTTTATAATGTGCTTTTCTAAAATAAGATGGATGATCAAGATTACACCTCCTTATCTTAATTTTTGATGGGACTCACATTGTAAATGCTTTATATAATAGTATAGATTTGTATTAGTACCGAGCATAATAGACCGTGGATCAGAAAATCGGATTAAACATATTTTAGTCCGTCTTCGGTCTACTCTTTTCTTTATATTTGGTTTTCAATTCGGTTCAGTTTTATATAAAACATGTTATTATGCTATGTTAGATCGGAACGGACCGAAGACCGGACCGACTCAGACATGGACCGACCATTTTGGGGGTCCTTAGTCCAGTGTTTTGGACAAACTAGGTTTTCGGTCCGGTCCGGTCCGGTTTGATTTTCGAACCATGATCAACCCTAAATTACATTACCAACAAGTATCTATCGGTTGCAAAACCCCTCTCTTTTGGAGACATAAACATGAGTGGTTCAATTTTCACTCACTGCAAAAAGTATTAGAGATACTTTGGAAGCAGCATCTTTACATTCGGATAAGGGTAAGGTTGTCTACATCTTACCTCCTCCACTACCTCATAAAAAACATGATTGAGTACCGTTGATTATTACCCTTGTACTTTCACCTTGTGTGTATAGTAGCATAACCATGTCATTACATGATACCCTCTCCCATAAGAAGTTTTTCAAATCATAACGAACAATGAATTCAAGTCTATTATATTAACGAACGTACATGAACAATAAATCTCATTTGTTTAAGCGTTTGTGTACGTTTATTTCTTTGGTTAATCGTAAACGAATGAATACGAACAAACCTTCATTCATGTTTATCCGGTTCGTTTATAACCCTAACACAAAATAATTTTCTGATTCTTCGAACCAAAAAAGTCAGACGAACCTCTTTTTTTCTTCCTTTTCTTCTCGGTGACGGAATGAACTTAGCCGTTATATCACACTTGTTGGAAATCAAAGTACGTAATAACGAACAAAATTGACAGCCAAAGAGGATGCTTTATTCCAAATTGCCAAACCAAATTTAAAGATATCAAATACAAAATTGTAATTCAAAAGTACTAAATTCTAATTCCAATGTACAAATAATTCCTCTTCCCCTTTTATCTCTGTTTATAAGAAACCAATTACCTAATTACTAAATTTTAAACCAACTCAAATTAGAAAACATATAAAAAAAAACTTAATACCAAATTTACCAAACGGTTCTTTAAAGTTTAAGTCACTTCTCAAATAAGAATAGCCTTTTGACTTATAAGGTATTAGGCTCTATGGTTCGAGTCTAACAACCATTAACATGAGAAGGTTTAGAAGCCAACTAATAAGTTTGGTGAGCAATAATAGCCAATAACGACAAATTGCGGACATGTGACCTAAGACGAGCCAAAGGGACAGATCAACAAGGTACATTAGTACATTACCATCCTAGAGCTCGATACCTGACTACCTCAGACATGGCTTATTGCCGGCTTGTGTTACGCAACACTCATGTTGCATACACACAAATTTGGTGCAACACGTTTTACGGAATCTGACACACAGTCGAGTGCACACAATATATTTTAGTGCAAAACAACCAAAGAATATATTCATTCTTCACAAGGTCAACTATTTAAACCGTTTGAGTTATCTGCAGCTCAAGTTTCGGATTGGGTGACTAGTGAAACCGAATAAAGAAACAGTTTAATGGTTCAGTTTCATGTTTGTGCAATTTAAATGAGGCTCCACCTGAAACTTGTACTTCATTTGAAAGCTCGGCAAGTTTTTATTCGGTGCCAACTTTGAAATACAAAGAACACCCAAAGCGCTATATAAATTCTGTAGAGGATCCAAAACAGTTGACAGCAAAGAACTGGGATTTCACATATACAATATAAAGATCCAAAGCAACTTGATGTTATCAATTGCTGTCATACATCAAGAGTGGCCTTGAAAACATGGAGAGTGGCTTTAGACCTTTAGTGATGAAGTTTCCAAGCGACTTCGTGATATCAAGTGAAATAAGATTGAAGATGTATCTATTGTATCAAAACCCACAAAAGTATAACTATTGCAGTTTGACAGAAAGTAAATGTCGCGATCCTGCAGGATGTCTCACAAGCTCGCTACAGGCATGTTATAGAAGGTAGCACGGCATAAATAAGTTAATCGTTCTCTATCTTTTAGCTTGAACTCAATGGCAACGATTGTCAAGTTCCTCCCACTTCTTACCACAGATGCATCAACCATCACCTCTGCCTGATCGTATAGAAAGAAGTTACATTTCAACTCAGTGGATTTAAACCATCTATGAATCAATGATGTCTCACACTCACACGGCTAAGATAAATAATGCATCGGATATGGTATGATTTGGGTGTGAATAACAAATATAGTACTTTCGTCTCTTGATAATATAAGTTTCATTTTAAGTATTCCAAATAAATTACAATTTTATAACTTTAAGCTGAAATCACATAACTGTCCACTGTGATTGTTTATGGTACTGATTTTAGTCCAAAAGTGCCTAATGCTCTTAAAATCCCAACTTATTAGAGCTGTTGTTTGTCTAGGTGTTTTCCACTGCTTTGATTAGTTTGCTTGCCGGGCAATTAGCTTATTCAAGTTTTGTCAGTCGGTTCTTCTAGACTTTGGGTTAATCATTGTCGGAGTGAGACAATGAGATTAGTCATATAAAAAATGACTCTACCAAGAAATTAATCTGTCATGTGTTTGTATAGGCAGTCCTATAAAATTTACTTAGCTTTCAATGGACGACTAACATAGTTTAGGATCCCGCAAAATCTCCTAGTTCTATCTATAGACTAATATTCAGACGCTTCTATGAGCTATAAGCAGTATGAACCATTGCTACTCTTATAACTCGAAAGGGCTAACAAAGCGTTTGAGTCACAGACATACTTGATGAACAGCAGGAGCGAGATAAGAGACATTCAATTCTCCAAGAAAAAGCTCTTTATCTTCATCGACGACAGTTCTAGCACAAGCTATAGCAACAAACTCTGCTATTGATCCAACTGCTCCTCCAAACAAAGTATTATAAACATTCTGCACAAAACACGACCGGGTGGCATAATGTAAAATGTTTCATTTCATAACTGATCAAACAAGCTTAATATAATCAACCACTCCAGGTACTTTAATACAATGCTTACGCAGGCGTATGGTTTTACAGTCAGGATGCATGATACACGGCCACGATCAATGTGCCGTTAATCTTGATCAGGCTATGCGGATTCACGTCATATAGTTTTGCTTCCCAACCCGTCCAACTTGCTGGAATCGACAATGGCACCAGAACACCAACGGTCCGTAGCAGTAGTATTGGTGACCCTTTGCGACTGTTTTCTGATGATGCCGACGTTGAGAGGTCATTGGTTACCATCCTCATATGCTTTGCAGGCTCTCACATCGTTGAATAAATTTGAATACAGACATAAAACAATCAAATTTTTGGTATTATAACTAACCTAAAAGTAACATGAATTGAACCCCGTACTATTGTTTAATGTTAGATCGAGTCCCCTGTAAACAGTTTTAATGTATTATATCCTATCAACCGACCATTTATAAACTCTGCATTGTGTGAGTGTTTATTTTCAAATAAAAATAGGTAAATTTTACAAAACAAATTTCTCAATCTGCTCATATTTTTTCATTTCCAACAAAACTAGCGATTATGTCTCACTAGCCTATTGCGAACTAGTCAATCACACGAAAATTATATATATTGGACCCAGGGCCATGGAAACGCAGTACAAAGAGCATTTACGCCACACAAAAAAATAAACAGTCTTAACACATCTTGTATTCGTATAGTTCGTTTAACGAGATGGTTGCGTAAAAGATGCCAGAAGGAGTGCTCGAAGTCTCTCTCGTGAGTGCCAAAGGGCTTGAGAACACCGATGTCCTTTGTAAGTCCTTCATCCTCGTCTTTTGACCCACGAAACATTATTGGGTCGAATTATGAAATGAGCTTATACTATATGATGATTTTTTTCAGTGAACATGGACCCGTATGTTATTCTAACATACAGGACTCAGGAGAAGAAAAGCACGGTTGCATCAGGCATGTATTCTTTGTTGTTTATTCGATTGATTCTGTTAGTATCTTTTGCAGTTTGTTTTTTTATTCTATGTAAAATGTTTGTCGTGCAGGTAAAGGGTCGAATCCAGAGTGGAAAGAGACGTTCTTGTTTGATGTTTCTAGTAACGATTGTATGGAATTAAGGGTAAAAATTATGGATAGTGATGGCGGCGTGGGTGCTGATGACTTTGTTGGCCACACGAGGTTAGTTGTGTAGCTTAATCTTGTTGTCGATATAAGAAAATAAAATATGTTAGAAACTGGTTTAATTGAATATGTGATTTATGAGCTTGTTTCAGTATATCGTTGGATACTGTGTTTCGAGATGGAGATATTCCAGCGAAATCATACAATATTATGAAGGACGATAAATACTGTGGAGAGATCCGAATAGGCCTCAACTTTACAGCCCAGGTTCAATTTGTTTCTTTCTTGCAGAATCGTTGGTCTGCATTGCGCTGAAACTGAACAAGGATGGATGGAGCCAGATCTATAAATGACATAGGCTAACCGATCTGACCTAAGCTCCATTTGGCGGTTTATAGTCAATTATGTACCAAACTGAGGCCGAAACCTTATGTAACACTGGAATTTTTAATTTAAAAAATGTAATTTGAAACATATAAAGTTCCAAAAGTAATTTTTCTCTGAAGAGAACTCGTTTGGTTCAGCCCCGAACCAAACAGAGAACCAATGCTATGAAAGCTCCAAAACCGACAACCAAACTAAATATTTAGCCAGTTCCAGTCCAGTCCCAGTTTGGTATATCGGTTTGGTAGTAAGACTGAATTTGCACACCTCTAAAAGTTTTGGATATGTACTTGAGACCGTACTAAACACTCTTTATGTGCTTATTGTTGTTTTAGAGAAGCCGCGGTTTTGATCCAACTGATGGAAACATTGGTGGATGGAAGCAATCAGGCCGTGATTAGTTATGCAACAAATTGACCGCGTTTGTGAATCTCTTATCACCAAATATATATAACTTAATTCTTTTTAATTACAGTAAATGTTTTGGGCACCTATTCGTATATTTTGCATCCCGCCCCAGGGCAGCCTACATATCGCCATGTTGTCGCTGATGTATTTATGTTTTAATATCAGAAATTTTAGCCTTAAGTACATGTATCTTGAAAACAATTATGTTTAAGATTCATCTCTCTCAATTAAATCTCGTAGTCTGCTTGAACGTTGGAATGTAAAGAGGGCAACTAGACTCGGATATCTCTTTCGGTTAATAGGTGTTTTTGTTGTAATATCTCAAGTTCTTCAAGTATGTATATGCTAAAGAGGTGACAGTTTTTGACACTTTCTTTTGGGTCATGTGTTCATAAACAAAATGCGTCAAATAAAGAAAGTTAAAGTTGAAAATCAAACGGATCATATTCAGACGCTGTGCAGATGTCTAGTATGGACCTAGTGGATCGCTAAGACCAAGGTCCTCGACAATACGTGCCCTACTGACAAAAGGTTCTCTTAAGCTCAGACCACCAAAATGTGAAGGTGAGCTTGGATACACACCCTACTCACGATCCAAGGGCACCTCTAGTATCCATCTAAACGTAAAGAAGCAGATTCTATAGCAGTATGTAGTATGAAAAAGAGTAACATGTGCATATACACCGTATGACCGTAATTAACTATAACTTCAAACAGATACATCGTAATCAAAAATTTGAAAGAAATAATCACATTGAGTTTCCAAATTACAAGGAGGATTAAGTAAAAACTGAGACTACTATCCTATAGCATAAAAAGAGCACAAAGTTTATACAAATGACATTTGTCACAAACTACAGGTTACAAGATGAATAATCTTTCAACAACCCCATGCCAAACCAAAAAAGAAATAGGAAACAAACCTGGTAACGCATACTGACCAATTTGCCCATGTTTTATTGAGCAAACAAGTATTCAACTTGAAGATGCCTTTTTAGGAAGAAAACTCCATTGTTTTTTAGTCGGAGAGTTCAATCCAAGCTCTTCACATTGTTGTTCATTCGGAACTGGACTCACAAGCCCGGTTCCAACAAAATGCACAAATGCAGATGCGTCCTCAAGGTTCCTGTGAAGACTTAACGATGATGACATAAAGCTTTTAGAATGTGATTTTGTTAGTTTCTTCTCAGGGGCCTTGTCGAGCTCTGCAGCCTTTAGAAACCGTGAGGTTGCAGAATCCCATGAAAGTTCGTGCATTTGTGATTCGGTTAGTGGGATCGGTTGTTCAGACAAAGCTTGGCGTGTGACTTCAACGAAAGTTTCGCTATCCTTGAAGGTTCGGCAATTGGCAAACTGCTTGAAGAACTCGTTCGAGACGTGGTCTGCGCAAATGACTATTTTGCCCATGGCTAAAGCTTCAGCGGTTGTTGTGCAGACTACATCTGTGGTGCTTGGATTCAGGAACACTTTGTAGCTGTGACAGGGATCAAATTAGAAAACATATTTAATAAAACCATCTTAAAATAGAATGAGTTAGAAGGTTATATGCATTCAGTATGCACTTGCTTTCAACCCATTTGACTCATTACAAAGTGTTCTTTGAACCAAATGTGATAAGAATAAAGAACTGTGTTTATACCAAAATAATTACAATTTTCTTGATTGTATTTTGTCTGTTTCTCGAAATAAGTTTAATGGACTTTTTTTTCACAAGATTTGACTTATTTTCTTATGCGAACTTTGACTTTTCTTGCGAAGTTATGCAAAAAGAACAGCATATTTCGCAATAAGAAAGGTAGTTCGTAAGATCAGTGGTTAATTTGGTATAAAAGCAAATTTATTTTTTTGACATTTTGTTAAATAACCATTTTTAATGAATTCCTCTGTAAGATTAAACCACTATGGTAACATGAGAATAAACGCTTTATGTCTAACTTACTCGTGAAATATAGGGTCAGCATGATCACGTCCGGGATTAATCCTGATAGTTAAATTCAACTTCTGAGCAGCTTCTTGTATCTGATCAGAATCCTCACCAGTGCCAAACAAGTCAACCTCAAGTCCTTCGAGTTCCTTTTGGTGATCACGAAGAAGTTTAAGTAGCTCCTTATAGCCTTTGCTCCACACCATTTTCCCAATATAGTATGCACCTTTTGTAAAGGCATTTGTTCCACGTTTCTGCTGTTCATTCTTTTTCAAACCAGTCTCAAGAAACTTAGGATTAACACCATGAACGTTGCAAATAACAGATCTTGGGAGTTCTTGAGTTGCACCAGATAAACGTATCACCTGCCATAAGTACATGAATTGTTAAACCATGAAGTAGGCTACAGAAGTCCAAATTTCAAGGTGGTTGTATGCAAGGCCTTTCTATATTCCAAAAGAAAGAGAAATATTAAGGGTGTGTTTAGTTGGGGAAAAATATCTCAATTTTCTAGAAAAAATTTCATTTGAGAATGGAAAAACTAAAAACCTGTTTAGCCACAATTTTTTCCAATATTTTTCAAAAAAAGCAAAATTCTCATTTTCTAATTTTATATAGAGTAATAGAAAATCACATTTTACTCTTCTCCGCTACTTTTCATTTTTTAAAAAGGGAAAATAAAACTCTCATCTAAACAAGTTTTCAAAATTCTCAACTCTTCTTTAGAAAAGAAAACAATTCCCTTCTCTAAAAATTTAGAAAGAGAAAAATATGAAAAAATTTCTACAACTAAACACTACCTAAGACTTTCAAAATCAGACTTAGTACTTTGCTATAACGATATCATATGGAATCTTTTAACAGAATTTAGTTCCGGCAAGATCTTATATTTATTTCCTTGAAAAGTGACCACCATTATGACATTTCTTAACAACATACAGATATTATAGGAATTTTATTGATAAAATATACATTATTTGACTTCTAAAGTCAAAGTGTATAGCTTTTCGTGAAACAAAGGGGGTATATCTAATCATCTTACATTCTAGGCTATTTTCAAAAAAGATCTCTATTCCATGTACTAAAATCTGCAACCTACTGGCTGTAGAGACTCGCTTAGTTATGAATACACATACAACATGTAACTGTACAATAACGAGAACAATCAACGGTTCCAAGCCCATGATCATAATCAAGTATAACATTGTTAAATTACGAAGGCAGTCTATGCATCAACATTAAGCAACCATATTTTTGTTAAGGAATTGGATTTTAGGAAACATACCTTGTGACAATAAATACCAGCCACCCAATTATTCATGTATTTGAGAAGAAACGCGTAAGCGCTTCCATATTTCTCTCTCTTTACATACTCCAAATAGTTCGTGTGAACAATTCCTACAACGTAACGGAACTTGATCTTCCATCTTTTACCATGATGGTACCACGTAAGATGTTCTGGTTCCTCAAGGACAGCAATATCTGATTCTTCATCCGGAATGCTCTCTGTTATATCCCCAAGGGCAAGAATGCTTCTCTTACTTCTAGAAAACTATAAAAAAGATGAAGATGAAAGAAAGCTCAAGATTTTTATCCAATGATTTATTTTTCACATAAAAAACGAACTTGTAACGTAATTTACCCTTCCGGGATAGAAGCGTATATTGAAACTGCACGAAAGCTCAGTCCTTTGCTCAATCCACTCACGGACATACTTCTCTTGTTCTTTCGGCGAATTAAATGTTATATTGTTGGGATATAAATATTCTTGATCGCTTTTAGATAGCCACGGTATTACTAAAGTAACCTTTCTATGTCCATCTTTAGCGAGATATGCAGCACGGAATAGAGGATTAACAGCAGTCCCGGTCATCCATGGAAGGCTCGCGGTTGTAAATATCGCGATATGTTCTTTCTTAGCCATAAACTCATCGACTTTATACACTATAAGCGCCTTTACTTTCTATATGGATTAATGGATGTATGATTCTAGACCCCTATCCAAGCGTAATAATTCGCTTATTTGATCTGCATCAGAACTAAACAAAAGCCCTTATAAGAACCCATATTTCTATAACTCCAAATTTATACAAACCTTTGTATTTCATAAACTATTTAACATAAAACTAATAGTCCAGAAACTACAATTTTAAAAAGACACAATCTTTAACATTAACTGCAAATAAAAGGTGAAAACTTTATCATTCTTGAAACAACTTATGATCATATATCATCACAATGATCATATATCATCACAACTTAATTGACAAGACATGAAAAATACATAACATTTTTATTAACTTTTAATGATTAATTGACACTTAAATCAAAAGCAACTCAGAATATAACCAACTTGGGACTATGAGTAATATATGACATACATATATCTTACTGTAAATAAAAGGTAAGTACCTTGGAAGTGAATTAAAGCAAACAAGAAAACTGGAATATCAAAGCTTGATGAAGAAGACGAACGACAATTAATCAAACGTTATCTGAGATGTGCAAGCAAAAGATGCGAATCTTACGAATGGAATTTTTTTTTCTTTCATTATTAAATAGATTTATGGTACTTGGAATAAGTTATTCTATGGACTAGAATAAACATGTAAGCAGTTGCCATTAGGCCATTAGATTTTATCTAACGATTAATTTAATGGGATAAATTCATATTTAATGGTATATTTAATTTAATGAGATAATATTATACTACTTTTAATGCTCGTGCACGTAACTAGTTTTAATGCCCGTGCACGCACGGGGTTTAGACATTATGTTTTTTTTAAATACATATAATTTTTATTTTTTCTATTTTATAAGTTATATATAGAGTATTATCAAAATCATATGTAGTGAATATATTTATTAAATCTTTTATATTTTACGTAGTAGGATAATTAGTAACTTTTTTCTTTTTATTTACCTGTTTTCAAACTCGATATTGTGAGCCAACTAATCCCAGCGAAACTACCCTTTTAGATAGCCCGAAGTCGGCTCAAATGAACCTCCGAGGCCACAAGGGGATTAATTTTATCCTCGTTATATTCGAACCATTGACTTCCACTTTAGAAAACATGTCAATGAAATAAATACCTTTTCAGAAATTCAATTGTTAGAATTTTAGTACGTATTTAACCAAAAGAAAAGAAAATGTAATTTCTTCCAAACGCGTCAATTAATAGCTAGAAAACCTTTTTTTCTTTATTTACGATAATTTATGTGCTTCGGTGTTTTTCTATTTGGTTGTACAACATGATTTTATGCCGACAATGAAAAATTCACTATTAAGTCTTCGGGTAGATTTGGGATGTGATTAAATAACGTTAAATCTTTGTTGGAAGTAAGAATTGTTTGCGTTTATTGTATTTTAAAATATAAAGTCTATGGGTATAAAGTATAAGGGGTTATTTGTATATTTTTTAAAGTTATAATTAAAATTTGTAAATTTATAAATTTACACTTAACTTCAATAATTTATTTAAAATTAAACTATCAAACACTAAAGTTTTATTAATTACCTCCACATTTTCAAGTTTTTTTTCCCTTCACAAATTTGACAATATATTTATGTGTTTTTTTCTCGTCATATTCTCCACCACAAATTTATTTAATTTTGACCAAAATCGATTTAATTTGACATTTAATGACCAATCAGATCACAAACGTTTTGCCTACGTGGCAAAATCAAGCGTTCTGATTTGTCTAATTTTTTAAATTCAATATGATTCAATTTAATGGGATAAATTCATTTATAATTTAATTTAATGAGATAATATTATATTTACTCAATATAAATTTTAAAATGTTATGTTTATATAACTTACAAGTGAATAATACATGATGAACAATCATTTGATGCGTGTTTGAAAAATATGAAAGTTTGATGTTTTTATTTAAGAAATGTATAATAAGGTGTTGTTTTTTTGTGAAAGGTGGACATTATATTAATTACTAAAATGATTTACAACAAATAGAAGAAGAGATCAGACAGGCCTGATCTTTTGATGCTGAAGCTCAAAAACATACAAATTAGAACAGAGTAATACTACATCTGATATCTATACTATCTTTGACATCAATACAAACTTCCTCGAATGATAGTGAGAGAAAATCTCTGACATAACCATAACCATAGATAAGATCAGACATTTCATGTAATCACATGTTCACCTTGATTCACCAAAAATACAATATCCTCGTAACTACATTTTCACACCTATGACAGAAATAAGTCATTCATATAACATCCAAAATAGCAAATTATGTCACAAGAGGGCATCATTATAAAGGATATAACACCCATTCACATGACAAGAGGGGCTCTTCCTATCTAGCTACATTTTTTACATATTTTGCATCCAAAACCATATAGCAGCTACCCTTCACTATATGATTTAAGAAACAAAAACAATGTAGGCATCACTAAACAAGAAACACTCACCCTCAAGTAAATCCAGCCTTTCCTTTTGTAGCAATAGCCATTGATTGGACCAAGAAGTGTCATCTTGCACCACTCTCATCCAGACCATTTACCCTCCACAATGGTGAACACCTATCTTATGGTACATCTTCCTGTGCAAAAGACCAAAACTGATCCTTGATAGGAAATCAAACCCTCCTAGGCCAATCTGATACATCTATAAGGATCAGGAAAGGACTCTTGCTGAGGAAAACTCCAAATTATAAGGTTTCACCTATTGTAATGGTCTGCAACAATACTGATTGTCATATGTTTAATGATGACAGTAAAGACATATGTCTTTCTAAAACAAATTCAACTCCCAAAACAACATCCAAACACCCCTTATCTTTCCAAATACATCAGAGCCACTTCCAAACCAAAACTTTAGATACACAGACCACTTCCAAACAAACCTTTAGGCAATTAAGACCTTTACAATCTTATCTGTGCAAGCTTGTTACCTTTGGTAGTTTCATTTAGAACACATAATTTGATATTCCATCTTTGTTGAGCTCTCAAAACTGCAACATATTGCTTTACTTTCAGTCCCATTAGTCTCATCCTGATAGTCTCCTCAAAAATCTCAAAAAGCTCCTCAGGACTTCTTTTTTCATCTCTGAAAATCCTCCAATTCCTTTCTTGCCAAATTAATTAAACACTAGTAGCAAGACTCAATCTTCTGATTATATTGTCAATGAAATTTTCACAATACATGTCAGAAAATTCTCCTACTAAATCATTCCATTCCTTATTAATGTTGTTTACACCACTCTTAGTTTTGACCTTGGACCAAAATCCCTCAGCATACTCACATTGAAAATACGAATGTTGGTGAGAATTTGTATCCTTTTTAAACAAAGGACATAACATCAAATCATATGAACCCTAAGTCTTTACAATCCTGAGTGACTAGCCTATTTTGAATAGCCATCCACAGTATGAAAGAATGCTTTGGAATATTGTGAGAAAACCAGACCACCTTATGCCATTTCACACCATCATTATTGCAACTAAGATCTTGATATGCTTGTCTGACAGAAAATTTACCCTCCTTACCATTTCTAGCCCTCCAAACAGTTGTATCTTATTTATCAATGTTGAGAACAATCCTATTATGCAGGGCAAGTTCAAGATATTTAGCTACCCATTCATCATGGCATAAACAAACATTATTCTCCACAATGTCTTTCACCACCAGATTATCATTCCATCTCACATTATACAAATCTCTATGAGTAATGAAGGATTGTAAAATGCCAACTTCACACCACTTATCATACATCACATAAGTCTTTTCTCCATTACCAATATTTATTACAACAAAACTTCTAGCCTCATTTATGATCTTCAATATATTTTTCCACCCCAACTGTCATAAGCTTCTTCATTAACTGCCTACACACTTCTTCCTTTAAGTTTCACAGTACTAATCCACTTGACCCAAAGAGAGTTCTTATCAATTATAACATGCCACAAATGCTTTGCTATCATAGCTTTATTCCAAACACCTAAGTCTTTTAGCCCCAAACCTCCTTGACTTTTAGGTCTGCATATAGTCTTCCAAGCAACTTTTGCTTTACCTCTTGAAAGTTCCCCTTGATTCCACAAAAAGCCTTTGAGGAGTTTATTAATATCTTTAATGACAGTCTTGGGCAATAGGAAAACAAAAGCCCAATACACATGAATGGATTCAAGCACTGAGGCTATAAGGAGTAGTCTACCGGTATATGATAAGCATTTATTCTTCCAATTGAGGATTTTATTTCTTATCTTATCAATTAGACATATGCATTCATTAACACCAATTCTTTTTAAAGTGATAGGCACCCCAAGATATCTTACAGGGAGATGTTCAACCTTAAAAGGAACATTTTCCAAAATTGCTTGCTTGTCCTCCATGTTCATACTTCCAAAAATGATTGTGCTTTTAGCATATTTTGGCATAAGACCAGAAACAACCCCAAATTCTTCAATAACCTCCTTAAGAGTAATCACATAACCTTTATCACCATGACAGAACATTAGTAGATCCTCTACAAAGCATACATAAGTTAACTTCAATTGTTTGCAGCCAAAATGATATTCAAACTTCTTATTTTTGTCTACTTTATCCTTGACAATCAATGACAATATTTCCATGACCGGTGTGAAAAGATAAGGAGACATAGGTTCTCCTTGTCTTAGACCTCTTCATCGCTAAAAGTAACCAAAGCTTTCCACATTTACACAGATAGAAAAAGATGTTGTAGTAACACAACACATGATCCACTTCACCATCTTCTCATGAAAGCCAAATCCTTTAAGAATGGCTTCCATAAACCTCTAATTAACTATATCAATGTCAATCTTCATTGTTACTCTATTAGGCCATCTTTCATCTCATAGCCCCTTCAAGAGCTCTTGAGAAAG
This sequence comes from Tanacetum coccineum, assembly GCA_026074375.1. Lineage (NCBI taxonomy): Eukaryota > Viridiplantae > Streptophyta > Magnoliopsida > Asterales > Asteraceae > Tanacetum > Tanacetum coccineum. Next base: position 31,103 of record BQNB010058873.1, read on the forward strand.
CACGATGTTGTCTTGAATATGCCTATTTGGCACAAAAGCACTCTGGTTTTGTCCCATTATTCCTCCAATAAAACCTTTCATTCTATTAGATATGATTTTACTTATGCATTTGTAAATCACATTACAACATGCAATAGGCCTAAAATCAGTCACTTTATCAGGAGTTTGGATCTTTGGGATTAAGGAGATTAATGTAAAATTTATCTCTCATAGCATTTTTCCATTATCAAAGAACTCTTTAATAGCTTTGCAAACATCATTACCAACAATGTTCCAAGCCTTTTTAAAGAAAACAGAAGAATAACCATCTGGACCTGGAGCTTTGTTTCCCTCAATTTGGAACATGGCATCTTTAATTTCTTCATCACAAACATCTCTAACCATAAACTCTGCATCCACAACAGCCAATTTCTTCTTGATCAAAGGAAGAGTATATTTAACATGCACCTCTTTACCAAGAAATTTTGAAAGTGTTTTACAAATTGGTCAGCAACATCATCTCCTTGAAACAAGTTACCCATACCATCTCTAATAGCATTAATCCTGCTTTTATGATTTCTGCTTTTAAGCACTTTATGGAAGTAAGCATTGTTTATGTCCCCTACCTTTAAGCCATTTAATTTTTGCCTTCTGAAATAAAAGTTTCTCTTCATCCTTCATAGCTTCAACATACCTATTAAGAAATTTGCTCTCCTCCAGTCTTAATTCTTTATCATGTGGATCTTTATCAATTCTTGTCTGCACATCCTTTAGCTGCACTTTTAATGAATTAACTTTATCAAAAATATTGCCATCTTTCCATGTAAGCTTTTTCAAATCTTTTTTCAAGCTTTTTAGCTTTTTGACTGTCTTAAACATCTGACATCCATCATATTCAGTTTCCCAAAGCTTTTTTACAAGAGGCAAAAATTCCTTTTTATCGGCAATAAAATTAGCAAACTTAAAAGTTCTTTTTTTTCCTTAATGACATTAGGAATGACAATGACATTAAAGCAATTGTCAGAAATCAGAAAATGAAGGAAAACAGTATATGATTAAGAGAACTTATCAATAAACTCTTCACTCCCTATGATTTTGTCCAGCTTTTTTAAAACACCAGTAGTGTTGCAAGTCTTAGCCTTGAACAAGTTCTTAGTCCATGTATAAAACAGACCAGAGCTAACCACATCCTCCATTTCAATGTTATTAATACAATCCTTGAATTCATTCATGTCACTAGTCATACTTGACTTTCCAGCAGAGTGTTCACCTGATTTTAGAGTCACATTCATATCCCTCGTCATAATCCAAGCATTATTACCAACAATCCTTTTATGAATCTGTAAATCCTTCCAAAGATCTCTCCTTTCTTTACCTTTATTTGCAGCATATACAAATGTACAGAACACCTTCTTATTGCCATTCATAGTATGGATTTCACAAAACATAGACTGTTTGGCACGATGAACTAAATTGATACTAACATGATCACTATTCTAACCTAGCAAAATCCTACAACCTTTATCACAGTGCTGCATATTTGAATACCAATCCCAACTACCAAAAATACTATCACTAATTTTCTTAAGCTTCTTAGGCTTAATGTGGGTTTCCAAAACAACACAAATACTTAGAAATTCATCAACTATAAAATTCCTAACTTTTCTTTGCTTATCAGAGGTACTCAGACCTCTAATATTCCAACTTCCAATTTTTAAATCCATGAATTAACAATCATTAAGAATACTTCCATCCAATCCAACCATACCATCTTCTTCCATACAACTTGCCATTCCAGTATCATCATTAAAAACATCATCCACTTCCTTGACCACACTATTACTTCCATCATTTATGTTTTTGCCTTTTATCAACTAGTTCATTCTTCCTTTGCTTGTAATAGGCAATCATATCCATATTCCATCCCTGCATATCATTTTCAGTAGGAACTTTCTTTTGATCAATAAATCTTTTCACAACTTCTCTGTTTTTCATTTCTTGCAATTCACTTATTTCATTCTCATCATACAATTCTAACATAAAATACTTGTTTACTGACCTTTTCATAGCAGATAGAATTTCCTTATGTACTCTCTAGGCCTTTTTAGTTGGAGTCTCAGTAGTTAACTTTTGTTCCCCTTTTCTACTATTCTCTGACATAACCACAGGCGCCTTAGGTACATCATTATTACTAACTTTTTTCTTAGGTTGAAACTCATACTTAGCTTGATCTTTGCCATTCATGTTATTTCTTTGATTTCCCATTTTAGGTTGCCGTATGTTAGGCTTATAGTTAGGCCTTGATACTTTCTCATGTACTACATTATTTCTCCTGTTTTGAACTTGAACAAACCCATCATTTTAATTCTTTCCATCACTATTAGTCTTTTGGATCTCTTCTCTACTCTTCTCCACAACACTGGGTTTCTTGTTTCCTTCATCCCTTATCTCTACTTTATTTTTTGGACATTGCATAGTTGAATGTCCAAAAACACAACAATTAGTGCAACAAAGGGGTTTCTAGTCATATAACACTTTCATAGTCTTCCTACATATCTCCTCGTTAGCCCCATTCTTATACACCACCTCAATGTCAGTAGGCAACATCTTGTTAGCAGATATTTCCACTAACACTCTAGCAAAACCAACTCTTCTTGCTCCTATCTTACACATAGAAGCAGTAACAACATCCATTACTAATGGTTTACCAACTCTACTAGCCAAATCACTTATACCCTTTATATTCCAAGCTTCAAGGGGAGCAATACAAATTTTGATCCACAAAGGTATTGTTGTTGGTTCAGTTTTGTCTAAACACATATTTATATCCTATTTTTTCACTATTAAGGGTTTATTTTAACCATCAAAGGCCCATTATTAATGACAAGCTCTAATCCTTCATCATTATTGAATTTCATAAAATAAATTCCATTATTATAGTCAACAATGTCCTTAAATCCATACCTGCTCCACATCCTCCTCAGGTTATATCTCAATTCATTAACAGACATGCCATATACCACAAAATAAGCACACAAAGTTTTTTCCTATCTCATACTTCCTTCAGCAATCATAACATCATCAAACACCATAATTTCATTGCCATTTTCGTCAATCTCAGTAGGAATGTCAACCAGTTTCTTATCAAAATCAATAATACTCTTCATAGTAGCATCTGCAAAGGATCTGTTACTCTTATTCTGACTTAGATCACATTCCACTTCATCCTTCTTCTTACTATTACTGCATACTTCAACATCCTCATCATCATGATTGTTACTCTTCTTTTCATTCTCATCTACTGTCTCATTCTCAATTACTGTTTCATTAACATTCATTCCATTCAGTACTTGATTTTTACTTTCAACACTATAATCCAAGGCTGTCAAGATTGCGATCCCACCTGGGATCGTTTTTGTCTTTGCAAGATCGAGATCGTAAGATCGGACCTAGATCGTAAGATCCTACCAATTTATCATGTTCTA
>BQNB010058874.1:0-16915 GCA_026074375.1 Tanacetum coccineum
TTGAACTTTTTCATCTTTTTGAAACTAGTTCATTTTTAATCGACTCTTTTCAGCATCCTCAAGAGTTTTCTCAGAATCAAACATATGCAGTTGTTCATTCTCATCACGAAGTTCATAAGCACGATACAACTTAGGAATTTTAGCATAAGCTTGTGAAAGAACATAAGGACCATTATATCCCAAACCCGACTTACGTAAGTTGTCCCGAAAAGCTTTTTGTTCATTTGTAAGCAACCAAAGTGTTTCAGTTGATTTTTCCCATTTTACAAACAACATTTTCAAGATCTTTGATTTTACCTTGTAACTGAAGAATATCATTAAGATATTTTTCCTCTTTGTCACGCTGTGTTTGTTTGAAAATCGTTTGTGTCTTTTGATATTCCTTTTTTTGTCTTTTATAGTCAATAACTGCTAAGTCTAATTTATCGAATTGTTGTTTTAGATCTCGAATGATATCTCGATCACGAACAAATTGAGACTGAGCTTGTTGATGGAAATGTTTTGCTTGTCTATCAGCCTCAAGAAATTCGTTGAGATAATTGTTATCCCCTTTGATGTTTTCCAAAACCCGAACCCTTTCCTTATACAACTCAAGCTGACTAGTCAAAGTCGGGTTTTGTTGTTGGATTTTTTGAACAAATAATTGTTGTTTCTCAGCTTCCTGATCTAATCGTCTTGCTTTTTGATCAGCCTCAATATATTCGTTATAATAGTTAGTTTTATCCTTGTTTGATCCTATTTTCCCTATTTATCACAACGAACCCAAGTAATTTTCAGCACAAACCTAAAAATTCATTCACATTATCACACAAACCTAAGACTTCAATTACGCATGAACCCAAATCTTTCACGGATATCTCAGACTTCTCAAGAAATATCAATCGAAAGTAAATCAAGATTACGATAAAACCGTAATTGATCAATTTCAATTGAATATTAGCTTTTTAAGTAAAACTAAAAATGTATCATTTAAGCACAAATTTCCACTTAACAAAATTCGATATATCCTAATAACTGATCCAACACTTATTTTGATTAAACTTAATTTTGCGGTATAAGGCCCAAATGTGCATACACTATCAAATATCAAGCCCAAGACACAAATATATCAACAATCTCGGCTCAACTGTGTTATTACAAAATTTCTGTTTGGCTCAAAATTAATACCAGCCTAACCCCAATTAGTCACAACCCTAAAAAAATAGTATAAAACAATACTTATTCACACACAAACCCTAATGTCCTATCTCACAAATCATACGCCTCTTTCCTTATCATAAAAATTGACGCCCATCTTTGATAAAAACTTAGTCCTCAACAATACACAAACGAACTTCTTTCTTTCTTGATGATTCAACCTAAACTTAGTCACAACAAAAGTGACACACGAATATTATAAACCCCTGAATGAATCACGACTTCAGTATGACACATATAAGTTTTTGTTATCTCGTTTGAGTATCTTGTTACAAATCGAAACAAAGAATGAGGTTTGAACACAAGTTGTTCTTGTCTTATCTTTTATGTTTTCAAAAATTAAGAAGGAAGTTTAAGCTTCTAAAAGATCTATGATAAGATACGGTCACACTTTTAATCTTTAAAGATTGGTGTTCAAAGTAAACAAATCTGAGATCTATGAAAAGATGAAGCACAAAACTAAGATCTTTGATTTTTTTGTTAATTTCTGTTTTTGATGAAGTTATGATGTAAGATTTGTATTCGAATGATGGGTGTTGTTAAGTTGATTATTGTTAGAGTGGTATGTGATGCTTGATAAGTTTAGATCGTAGGTTGCATGAGGTGTTTTCTTGTTCCGAAATCAAGGTCTGTGATGATAAACATTTTTTGTGTGATTTAGATTTGTTAAAGGTCTTTTAATCTTGTTGATATACATACAAAAAAAATATGGGATCTTACTTTTCTTTTCTGAAATTGAGTTTTGTCAAATTAGTTCTTGACTTTTGAATTGTTCTGAGTTTGTTTCCGAGTTAAGATCCGTGATGAAATTCTTTTGTGTTATGGATCTTTAAGATCTTATGAGCTTAGTTATTAAACATAAACACAAAGAAAACTGAGATCTATCTTTTGATTTATTCTTTTTCTTTGAGTTCAAACTCGGTAATAAACTCGGATCAAGATCAGTTTTTAATCTATATTCTCAAAACGTGTTATTCAAAAACGTGTTGACTAAAAACAGTTACCGAGTATTGACCGTTGACCAAAAATTAATTCTGAGTTTTGAACATTGACCAAAAGTCAAATTTCTATAAAATCAGTTATAGTTCCGAGTTTGATGTTTGTAACTGGTTTTTCCGAGTTTAACCAGTCAAACTTCTGAATATGAGTAGCTTTTTTAAATGTGAACTTAAAAACTGATTTTTAATCAAAAATAAGCATGAATAAGCCAAATTTGTACTATTGTAGCCACGATTCTTACGATAAAACTATAAGCAATCAATTTTGGTTGCATAAAACACAACCGAAATTAGCGAAAAAGCACAAAATAAGCTAATTTGACCAGTTAAGCCAGAGAATAATCTGAAACCAATGAACGAAATAAGCAGTTTAAAGCTAAAAATCACTCGAAAATCAGAATAAATGCATAGACTAACGAAATAAGCACTCAGAATAAGCAAAATCGGACAAAAAAGCTCAAAATAATCTCACGCAATAAGCTGATCGAATAAGCTCTCCTAAACAATACTAAATTGCTCTTGCAGCTTTGATACCACTTGATAGGTCTCGAATTTAGGATCCATAAGCAATATAGTGTGTGTTTAGGTGTTATGTGTGTGTTTATTCTAGAAAGAGAAAGATAGAAAGTAGAGAGAGAAAGAGAGAGGAGGAGGATTAGAGAAAAGATTAGAATAAGATTAGAAGACATACCCCACTAATGAGGTGGTGATGGGGTATTTATATCCAATTACAAGGAAGAGCAAGGAGCTCTTGTTTATTAGCTTTTAGCTATTTGTCGGGTGTCGTGACTTAAATAAAGTCACGAGACCCGACAAATAGCTAAAAGCTAAGAAACAAGAGCTCCTTGCTCTTCCTTGTAATTGGGTATAAATACCTCATCACCACCTCATTAGTAGGGTGTGTCTTCTAATCTCGTTCTAATCTTTTCTCTAATCCTCCTCCTCTCTCTTTCTCTCTTTACTTTCTATCTTTCTCTCTCTAGAATAAACATACACATAACACCTAAATACACACTCTATTGCTTATGGATCCTAAATTCGAGACCTATCATACGCAAACTGGGTGTCTCCAGGAGATAAAGATTACCATCCTCGATTTTCATAATTCCCGAACCAAGCTTAAAACAAAATCATAACTAAATATAAAATTAGATGCTAATACTACTCATAAATATTAATTGTGTAAGCGCAGCTACTTCTGGCTCCCTTATTCCTAATTCTTCTAAGGATTTTATTCGGAGAAACATAAAGTAAAACGAGATCACTTATTTAAATAGATTACTGTCTTATTATTATAAAGGAGTCCGGTTTAAACAATAAATAGTTTGAAATCCTTTCCTAGAGAATCAATTTGCTAAAAACAAGGTCCACATTAAGGTTCTAAATTAGCATGATTTAGGGGATATCCTTTTTATTTTATCCGAAACAACTCAAATACGAGTCCAGAGACGGAGGCTTTATTTAGATATCCTCGGATTCGAAATTTGGCTTTAGTTTTTTTTATTATAGGAACAATATTAGCACTTGGTCCTTTAAACAACTAAGACATCGAGAGCGAACTGACAGGAAACAATAGTCTTATTTCGACCTCAAAAATTTCCTCGACCTTTTTGAATTCTGAGACATCAGGAGTGAACCGACAGGAAACAATGAACTTTTATCGGTCTTGGATTATTATTATTATTATTATTATTATTATTATTATTATTATTATTGTTATAGCCAAATTTCAAGTTCTGTGGTCTTTTAACTTCCGAGTCAACGGGAATGAGCCGTCAGGAAATGGTAGCCTGTTTACCCATAACACTGACAAAACCTCAATGTGTACCTTACTTTCATCAGAAGGAATTCTCTACGAAGGGATTAAAAACTAAGAATTGTAAAAACTATGCAATTTTATTTATTGAAATTTATTTATTGTGTTTATTTAGCTGATGGGAGCAAAAAGCCACAATTAACCTCTATAATCTCTAAAGAGATCCAACTACTCCACGCTTAGCATCTAACTTTATAACTCTATCATTTTTTGTTCTTTGCAAAAATTTTAAGTCTTGCAAACGCTGAGTCTTAAAAGCTAAGGGAAAAGCTAGAGTGTAATACTCGGTCGAGTTAGAATCTCCCTGTTCTAGCCTAAGGGTCTACTCATTTATAACAATTTTTATATCATTTTCATTTTTTTATAGAAAAATATATTGGTCAAAACGGGGTTACGTGAGGCACAGCCAGGCACAGGTAAGATCATTTTGATAGAAATCTGTTAGAAATCGAGAAAAGACTCGGTCACTTCCGATATGTAATAGAATAACTTGTAGAAACAATATTTGGAAACTTACTAAGCTAATCGGGTCAACACAAGTAACCCTCATGTTGACCGGTGCAATAGTGGGTTTTAATACCCTTCTCCACACCTTAGAGAGGGTTGGTTGTTCATTTGGTTTTCATATAATGCATTTTTCTTTCTCTCACTAAGTGTTACAACCCTCCTTCACTTTCTCACTTTAGACTTTTTGGATACTTCTACAATTGTTATTAGTCGCCATAGGGCGATAACGTGAGCTTGTGTGCGTTATTATATTGTTTTGATAGTTAGATTTAGTTATTTTTGATTTCCGTGTCTTCAAAAATCAAACCCAGATTTTTGTGTTTAAATGTGTTAAAGTTTATGTTTTTAAGAAAGATCTAGGCCTAAGATAACTAGTTATTCAAGAAAAATCAAGGTAAAACGTCAAAAAGGGTGAGTTTTGGTATTTTTTTTAAAAAGTACATTTTGTTTGAAGCAAGCGAAATATGTTTTGAAGGTAGCAAAATATGTTATGAAGCTAGCAAAATATGTTTGCATGCGAAATGTGTAAGCGAAATATGTATGTTAGAAAAATATGTCAGGTTAACCTCAAGCGATTTATGTCATTTCTAGGAAACGAAACTCTGCCTAATTTTTCTTAGGTCAAGCGAAATATGTCTCAGGCGAAATATGTTAGCAAGCGAAACATGTCATCAAGCAATTTATGTTAGCAAGCGATTTGTGACAGGTTGCTAGTTCAAGCGAAATACGTAATTTTTGCAAAACAAAACTCTGTTCAATTTTTCATATTTCAAGCAAAACATTACATTGTCATATTCCAAGTAAAACATTACATCAAGTGAAACATTACATCAATCAGCAAAAGATTTTAATTTTCTACGGTTTGTCTTACTTTGTAAAATCCCATGAAATAATTGGATTTCTCAGTTTTAGTGAAGATTTGTAAAATCCCGTGGAACATAAATCTTAATCACCGGCAACAACAACTCTTAACATAATCCTCCTTTATCACTGTTAGATCAATCTTTATTCATTTTACTTTTTAATTAGACCAAGATGTCTACTTTAGCAGAACACATCATTGTTACTAGAGCTAAAAACCGTCCTTCAATGCTTGAGAAATAAATGTACGATTCATGGGCAAGTCGTATACATTTATTCATTAAAGGAAAGAAATATGGTAGGATGATGCTTTATTCAATCAACAATGGTCTATTGGTCTATCCAACTGTTGAAGAAGATGGACAGATTAGAACTAAGAAATATTCAGAACTCACTGAAGCACAACAACTTCAAGATGATTGTGATGTTCAAGCAACAAATATCATTCTTCACGGTCTCCCACCAGATATGTATGCACTTGGTAATCATCAAGAGGCAGCTAAGGATATTTAGGATAAAGTCAAGCTACTAATGAAAGGGACTAAACTATCATACCAAGAACGTGAATGCAGATTGTATAACTTGTTTGATAAGTTTGCTTCTGTTTAGGGTGAAACTTTGCATGAGTATTACTGGAGATTCTCTCAGCTGATCAATGACATGCATACTATTAGGATGACAATGCAACAATTTCAAGTTAATACCAAGTTTTTGAATGCTCTTCCACCGGAATGGAGCAAGTTTTTCACTGATGTGAAGTTAGCAAAGAGTTTGTATACCACCAACTATGATCAGCTGTATGCATACCTTAGTCAACATAAACGACATACTAATGAAGTTCGTATCAATCGTGAAAGATATCCGGAATCTCTTGCTTTCATGGCCAATTCTCCAACTCTATACAATCCATCTGCTCATTATCCACAACATGTCAAGTATTACTTACAATGAATCCACTCCTCAACAATTTACACATGTTTATGTAGCACCCATTCATCATACTCTAGTCAATCCACAACAACATCTAGTTTCCCCTCCACCATTCATATCTCCTTTAATGACACCGCAATCTCAAGCTGAATTTCCCCAATTGGACTCTGGTCTCGCTGTTCTTATGTTTCAACAAGGAGAAGATCCGATTGAATGCATCAACAAAGCAATGGCATTTGCTGTAGCATCAAGGTTTCCACCATTAAACAATTAACTCAGAACATCGTCTAATTCTAGAAATCAAGCAACCATTCAAGATGGTAGAGTCACCGTTCAACAAGTTCAAGGAAGACAAATTCAGAGTTATGCTGGTACAGGAAACAGAGGAATTGCTACCACTTCAAAGAGAAATGATGCAATTGATCCACAAAGAGTTGTTCAAGTTTCAAATTTGCAGGAGAAGGGCATATGACGGCGAGATATGCACGCAATCAAAAAGGCCGAAGGAATGCTGCAGTGTTTTAAGGATAAATTGATATAGCAGAAGCTTAGGAAGCGGCTTAGATATTGGATGAAGAGCAACTTGCATTTTTAGCAAACCCTGGTATATCAGAAGCTCCAGTTGCTCATGAGACAATCCTTCAAAATTCAGCTTTCCAGACAGATAGCGCACTTCTCTGGAGCATAAGACTCATATTGTGATGTACTTATCCTCGCTAACTATGGTTTCAGAGGCTAGATCATTCAACTGTGATCCTGAAGTCTCTCTGAGGTACCAAATATTTGAATCTTATTCGGAAAGATACTATAACCACGGAAGTGCAAAGAGAAGCAGAAATTCAAGAACAAACACATGTTGATGTATTTTGAAGATAATTGAGATACATAGGTGTAGAAATTATCATTCCGTTCCTCCTCAAATATCTGCAAGTACGACCACAAGCATGCGGTTATTCAGATACTACTCTTCAGCACCTAATGATTTATTGGTGCTAATCCTGGTTGAAACAAATACTGAGTTGAACGAAAGGCTCCATAGATAGGAAAATCAACAAATAAAATGGTAAATGAATCATTAACCGACATGAGCTTAAGAGATATAAAGAACGAATCGCCATTTTTGAACAAAGACTTAATGTAGATTTGAATCAAAGAGAAAAATTAATAGATTCTCAAATGGATGATTTAATTCACGATAGAAATTCAAAGCTTGCGGCTTTTCAGTAAGAGATCGATACACTTAAAGAAACTCTTTCTAATAATTTCAAAGAAAAGGAGTCTTTATCACAAACGTCAACTGTTTTCAAAACAGAGTCTAAAGAAAAAGAGTCTAAGTACATTGACAAGGAAATTTTTTTGGAAAAACAAAATAAAGAACTAGAGAATATTATTTGTACGATGTATCAATCTACGCAAGCAATGCATATGCTAACGAAACCACAAGTTTTTTATGATGACACTCACAAACAAGCTTTTGGTTATCAAAATCCGTTCCATCTTAAAAAAGCTCAGCTGAATCTACCAACATTATATATGGTGAAGTGTATTGCTAAAGAACAATGCTGTGATTACTATGAATGATGATGAAGAGGCATTGATTTTGGAAGAAAGAGAGTAAGATCAAAGATGCTTGATAAAAAAAATGATCCAATTTTAATAGAAAAGAAGATTAAGATTTCTCCAATTGATTATTCAAATTTGAATAAAATCAAAGAAGATTTTGGAAAATGTTTTGTCACTAAAAAAAATTGTATGCGGAACAAGCTTTCTGGTTAAAACATTCGTCCCTTTTTGACATACCTGTTACGTCACATACACGTGTTAGAATCGAAGCTCCTAGTGAACTTTCTAAGGTAAGTTTGGTAAATGAAAGTCTTAAAAAGCTAAAATATTAACTGGCCAATTTTGACAAAGTGGTGAAAAAGAGACTAACATCTGATGCTATTACAGCGTGGTCTTGGGGTTTTGAACATACAAAAGAGTGTTTTCTAACTGAAATAATTCCATTTTTAAAAGTTTTAAAAGACACATTTAATGCGTTTGATAAAACTCTTCTAGATGAAATTACTGAAGTTCAAACTGCTTTTAACCAAATGAAGGCTGCTGTTGAATCATGTATCTTTACAAGAACATTTTTGAAATTCAAATCAAACAACTTAGGATTGATAATGATCAACTCTTGAACCAAATCACGTCTTAAGAAATTATGAATATTATTGCAAATTCTGTGGATATTCTTGATGTGAAAAAGTCATGTGTGAATGCTTGCAATAAGTGTCTAGAACTTGAGACTGAGCTGTTTAAAAAGAAAGATTTCGTTGAAAAAGAGGCTTACGATAAACTTGTCAAAAGTTATTCAAATTTGGAAAACATTGCATTTCAATATGGAATTAAGCACCTCAGCTTAATCAAGAGAGATTTTCAAGGAAAATTCTGGTGAAGAAACCTAAATGCCCACCTTATAATCAATTTGTTTGAAATACAAGAATTGAAAAGCTCGTCCACCAGAGAAGACAACATTATTAAAAAAAGAAAAGTTGAAAGAAAGAATAAATCTTTGAGAGGAAAACTAGAAAAGGGAACAGTAAAGACCATATAGAATAGATTGAAACAATCAACATGAACTGGAACAAAATGTGGCAAATAACTTTCGGAAAATGAAAAAATGAGGAAAGAAAATAGCCTTTAAATCAATTATTTCAAAGACCAATTTGACTCAAAAGGACAGATACTATAGTTCACTCAAAGCACAACTAGACACTTTATAATTGCTCAAATTAAAGCAAAGTCAGTGGAAAATTCATGTTTTAGTATCTCAACTTCAAGAAAAGGTTTTGCTATTACAGCATAGAACAATGAAATAAGGAAACTTAAAGGGAAAAATGAAGTCAATACTACGGTTCAAACCTAATGCCATTAGTTGCACCAGGGAATGTCCAACTTGACATATAAGCTCATTCTCCCCATGCTTAAGAACAATAGAGAGTGCTTATGAGTGTTTGCATTGAGTAAGACCTATAGACTAAACAGACCCACTTTGTGGATGTTGTAGAAAGCGCTAGAACACAGAATCCTATGAACCTCTAAAAGAAACGCTTGCAAGTTTATAAAACTTGGTTACAGAGAATTATGTTAGATCAACTGTCTCTCAGACATGCCCTATTTCAAAAAAACCTAGTATAAAGGTAGTTTCTGACCACACAATCAATAAGGACAAAAGAGTTAGAAATGCTGACCTGTCACATCAACAAACATAATACCTAAGAAACTGATTCTCTTAAAACAAATCTAACAAGCCTTTGTTGACAACTACAGGAGTAAAAACCCTACTACTAGTGCTAGCTCTGATCAAGCCTTCAGCAATATAAAGAACATTATGAATCACGCGACCACCACTTAGCATCAAAGAATAAAGTAGAAAGTACCACTCAAGGAATACATAAGTCTAGTAGAACAAAAGAAGTGAATTCTATTTCTGAACCTATCAGTAATGCACTTGTTAAGCATTCTGTGAGAAATGCTAAATTTGAATCTATGTGTGCTATCTGTAATAAATGTTTGTTTGAAGCTAATCATGGTATGTGTCTTATTAATCATATGAATGATGTGAATGTGCGTTCAAAATCTAAATCTAAAAGAAAACAAAAAGAGAAAAGCTAAAAACCTACGGGTAAAGTATTTTACTGAAGTAGGAAAGAAAGTGGAAACAAACAGGAAAATTATTCACTATAGTTGGTAGTTCGTGCCCTTTAACTAGGATCACTCCTAAGAAAATAGTGCATCTTAAAGAAACCACATCTAAGTCAGTTGAAACACCAAAACCAGAGATAAAAGTCTATACAAAAAAGCTAAGATTAAAATCAGTAGGAGACCCAAACAATTAAAATCAGTAGGTTCGAGTAAAAAAGCTAAGATTGTAGAATCTGATACTGCTAACAACTCGGAATCCACTCATTTGTGGGGATCCAATGCTACAGATGTTCCATCTTCTTCTTCTCTTGTCAATGACAAGTCGTCCAGATCGTCCTCTGGTATCTGGACTCTGGATGTTCTAAACATATGACAGGGAACCGCTCTCAGCTCATGAACTTTGTTAGTAAGATTCCTAGAACTGGTTCGATTCAAAAATGACCATGTTGCAAAGATAATGGGGTATGATGACTATCAACAGGGGAATGTTATTATCTCCAGGGTGTATTATGTTGAAGGGCTTAGACATAACTTGTTTTATGTTGGACAATTTTGTGACGCGGATCTTGAAGTTGCATTTCGGAAAAACACATGCTTTATTCGGAATTTAGAAGGTGTTGATCTACTATCTGGCTCCCATGACACAAATTTGTACATAATTTCTCTTGATGACATGCTAAAGACCTTCAACCGATCTGACTTCTATCCAAGAGCTTCAAAGACAAATAGCTGGAAATGACACCGACTTTTATGGGCATACTCAACTTCGGTACACTTTAAACAAGCTAAAGCAATGAAGTCTTTGCACGAGGTAGTCTAAAGATTAATTTTTTTAGAAAAGATCATCAGAGTTTAGCATGTGCATTAGTAAAAAGCATAGAAATCTTCTCATCAACCCAAGCTGAGACCACTAACCAAGAAAACTATACTATTTTGCATATGGATCTTTGTGGACCATCCCGTGTGGAGAGCCATTAACGGAAAAAGTATATCTTTTAATTGTTGAGTGATTACACTCGATTTACTTGGGTTAATATTTTTGAATCAGAAGATGAAAGCTCCTGACGCGATCATCAAGTGCATCAAAATATTCAAGTTTGTTAAATGCCACATTCGTAATGTTAGAACAGATAATGGAAAAGAGTTTGTTAATCAGACTCTTCGTGATTTATATGAAAATGTCGGCATTTCGCATCAAACTTCAGTGGCTCGCACTCCTCAACAAAATGGCGTTGTCGAAAGACGAAACCAAACTCTTGTGGAAGCTGCCCGCACTATGTTGATATTTTCAAAAGCTCTTCTGTTTCTATGGGCCGAAGCAATCAACACAGCTTGTTATACCCAAAACCGTTCTCTGATTCGTCTCCGATACAACAAAACTCCATATGAACTGATGCACGACAAGAAACCGAATTTGTCGTTCTTTCATGTCTTTGGTTCACCATGTTATCCAACCAATGACAGTGAAAAATTGGGTAAAATAAATGAAAAGGCAGATATTGATATTTTCGTTGGATACACACCAACAAAGAAAGCTTTCAGAATCTATAACAGGAGAACTCGGAATTATTTAACTTTTGCCATGTTCGAGGTTTTATTAAAAATAGACTTCACTTTCTGGTTATAGTTGCACTTTTTATTTTATAAAAATCGGCATTCTCTATAACCTTGGCTCTGATACCAATATGTCACACCCCGTCAGTGGCGGAAACACGAGATGTGACGATACCATTCATCGCACAAGATACAAGATCATATACTTTATAATTTACATTCATAAAACTGAAGTTTACAGAAACTTTACAAGTTAAAAAAAACTTGACATAATTCAAAACCACGACCATCTCGACCCAGTCCTCTTGGGTTACATCTTTTCTCTTCCAAAATCAATCATATACCTTTGATTTGACACACCTAAAAATGATACTCGAAAACGTCAATAATAATGTTGGTGAGCTCGTAGGTTTGACCTTAAACCCAAAAGTTATGCTAATATTTCAAAAGTGGACAATAGTGCTATATGACAATGAATATATGCTAACAATCCAACACATAGCATCCCCGCTAGTCAATCACAATATGTCACTTACGCACCTAAAGGGCCTACCAGCTGGAGCACTAATATTAGGGCAGAACCTCACACAAAATTGGGTAGGCGTACCCATCCGCTCCTATAACAAATACTGGGTAGCCGTACCCATCTGATCCTAAAATATCACAACACTGGGTAGGCGTACCCATCCGCTCCCAAATAATCATGCATCACATAATATTCACATAGCAGTCATAAGCACATATCTTGTCCCAAAAATAAAACCACATTTTATCATTTTCCCCTAACGGAAATATAATAAAAAGCGGGGCTACGAGAACTCACCTCAATCAGCAATCAAAGCAACCACACAATCTCAAATAAAATCGAACACAATAAATCTCTACGCAAGCGCACAATGTACCCGACAACGACCTAATTAACACTCAAAATCAATAACACGTAGACAACAAAAAATAAACTTAAGTACAAGTGTTTAGCCATAACTCACCACAAAATCCACATTTTCAATCCCAAAAAACCATTTCCAATATCCAATCATACAAAACTCGAATGTCATAAAACTCTTTAATTCTTACAAAAACCATCGTCTTATTACCAAGACTTTATCTCGTTATCAACACTTTATCTCATATTATGGTTGTGTGATAATTATGCGAAAACAACTCAAAAACACTTGGGCAAAGTGTGACATCAATACAACAATCTCAACACCTTAAATTTCCGAACGATATAATCGACCAAAATACTCCGTGAAAAACTGACAAAAAGAAATGAGCAAGAGCTCAAAAGTTGAAAAAACAGTTTAATTCGCAGAACCTACTCGAAATCCATAAATGCTATATATAAAAATAAATCTCTAAATATAAATATATATAAATATATAATATATATATATAATATATATATATATATATAAAGTATATATAATAAGCTATATCAAAAGAAGTAGGTTTTGAAAACACTAGATCTTGAGGGGAAAAAAAGGAGAAAACAACACCTGTATATTTATTTTAATCAACGGCTTATATTCATTCATCTTCTCTATCGGCATTTAATGTAAACAAAATCCCAAAACAAAAAAGCCTCCCCTATTTCCCTCATCAAATCCCAAAACCATAACCCTAAAAAAATAGACGGAAGAAATCACAAATCAACCAAACTATTTTGATGCTCTGTATAACCGAATTAATCATGAATCTTGCTAATCATCAATTACCAATCGACTCTACATCAAATTACATATTTAAATCTCTATCACAACACCACTAATGGATATCAAATAACAGAGTTAACAAAAAATTAGAGGTTTGTGTTTGATAATTTTTAAATTTATTTTTGTATTTTTTTAAATTGTATTTTTGTTGATTATGATTTGCAATATGACTATTTTTATTATTCTATTTAATGATTTAGGGTTCATGTGAAAGTTAGTTCAGGAATTAGATGAAAAAAACCAAATATATAAATTAGGACTTTTTTTACTAAGAATTTGAATTAGATCACTTTGATAATGCTTGAACTTCAGATCTCGTGCCCTTGATAATGCTTGAACATCAGGATTGTTGTATATGTGGCAACCCATTATATTTATAACAAAGTAATACCAAGTACTATTAGGATCCTAAAAAATCATTCGTTAGGGGAGTTCCAGTTGCTTTTGCGTCTTAACAGGATGAAAAGATCTCACATGTGATATCGAATGATTTCATGGCATTTGTACTTGACAAGGATCGAGTAGGATTATTGAGATTTGTGTCAGCAATTATCAGGCCGTTACGTGGATTAGGTATTGTTGTTGTGGTTTTCAACTCAGTGTACATGTTATAATTTTTTTGTAGGTATCACTACATGGTAAAATAAACACAATTGGACTCTAATATATTTAGGGGGTGTTTGGATTAGCTTATTTTCGAACTTATGGAATTATTTATAATTGAAAAGTTCATAAGCTCAGTTTTAACATGTTAAAGGCTTATCAATGTGAGGTCATGGCTTCTTTAAGGTCTCATGCTCGACTTGATAAGATTTTAAGCCCGAAAGTAGACTTATGAGCTTTCTTCACTTTCAAATAATCCCATAAATCGGAAAATAAGGTAATCAAACGCCCCCTAAATATATTGGCTACATAAATGACCTGGTTCTTATGTAGTCATCATCTTTACCTATTCGTCTTTGACACGCGTTCAATATTTGACTGTTATGAACTCATGATGTTCATACATATATGTGGCATTGCAGTTGTGGCAGTGGGGCAATAGGCGAGCCCGAAGGGAAAGGAGAAGGTCAATGTGGAAACATGAGGCTCCTTCAAAAGCAGCGTAAAAAGGTGAGCAATATCAATGCTTTCAATCTAACATGTATAAAAAGTTTATGGAATGAATTCCACAATGATGTTGACTTTTATTGTCCTCAGGTTCTCATGGGTCAATCTGATGTTGATGGCTGGGGAATATTCCTACAGGTATGAACTGCGAATCAAGCATGCCTTTTCTCTATGTAATGTTTCATACAAAAAAAGTTTTCTTTTCATAGAGAGCTGCCGACAAAGATGATCTTATTGGAGGGAGCTTGAAAGAGTATATAGGTCATGATTTTGCTTTTAAGCTATCCAGCCATAAATAAACCAGCCGCATTGCTTCATTAGGACAATCATGTCGAAACCGATGCATAATTTATTTAGTAATCCTTGATGTTGACATGGTCATTAGAGGACCGATTACACCATGGGAGTTCAAAGCAGCACATGGCAGACCGGTTTCAACTCTATAACAGCATTAGTTGATATGATTTTCAGATGGTCTAATGATGGTGATGGAGTCTTGGTTTGTTCCTTTTTTCTATGTCACATGTTTATGGCTTTCCTAACGTTTAAGCAACAACTATAAACTAATTTTCTTTTTGACTTCTTATTTTGTAGGAACGGCTAGCACCTGCAGTTGCAAATTTGGTTGCGGATGAAAAGTGTATCATGGAAGTTGTAACTTTCAATCAACATTTGTGCTTTGTTAATGCTTGCTTGAAACCGCAAGCATGAGGGAGTCAAAGAACAGGTAACTTTTGTTTGAAAAATACTTTATGATGATGTGTTGGTGTTGTGACAATTAAATTCACTCACAACCTGCAATAGTTGCATTCTATCTTTAATTTGTGATGTCATCCTTATATCATTTTCATGTTAGGTATACAAATATGACAATTTTGCATCTATTTATTTTCTAGGTTGCTCTTGTTGTATTTGCATTAGCTTTGCTGCGTTATATCCTCTTGATTAGAGTAAAATTGATCTTAGATTATTAAGACAAAGCCGGCCTCCTCCTGGTATTCACTCCCCAACATGTTATTTCTTTCTTTTGTGTTTATTTGCTTCATGATTGAATTTATTTAGTAGTTGTTTGTAGTCTTCTTCAAACACACATAAATAGGCAGTCCAAACACCAGTTTAGTAACATTTAGGCACTGATATTTGTTTATCTGTTATCGTCTTTGTTGTGCAGGCCTTTGTCTTTGGGCATCTGGTGTTGTTGTATTATATCAGAAGAAAAAGATGCAGACCAGTAAGTTGGGAATATTAAATGAATGATGCAAAGTGAACTGGCTTGAATTTGCTCAGATAAGAATGTTAAATTAATGATGCAAAGTGAAAGGGCTTGAACTTGATATTAAGGATACATTATGCTGTGAAAGATTATTTGTCTATAGGCTATGGCAGAGACTAATATCAAGTGTCAATAAAAGCTTGCAGTTCGTACTCATGAATAATGGCCTTATAGTAAAATTTTACAATTAAAAATGTTATGGAAGAGTTTGAGTAGGTGCAACTATTATTAGGTGCAAATGTATTCTCACATTTTTCTTTTTGATTTTAAATCAACAGGTTTTTTAGTATCAGAGTTTCAACACATAGTACATTGTTTATACCATCCGATTAAAGTCTAAATAAGCGATCAGTATTATTGGTTGATATTTTAAGGGAAAAAAGGCCAAATATTAAACTAAATCTTCTTTGTACAGGAACTGACGCATGCTACAACAGAGGACACGTGCAGCTTATATTCAAACATTTTTTGGTTTTTATAGAAGTGTGGATGAGAATCGCAAAGTCTCAACGATGGAGGTTTCTGATCAAGGGTTTCCGCTATGGAGTTTATGATGCGGGGTTTTGATGTCGGGTTTCTGATGACATGGTTTCTGATGGAGGATTTCTGATGTGGGGTTTCTGATGAGGGTTTCTGATATGAGGTTTATGATGAGGGCTTCTGATGGAGGATTTCTGGAGAGGGGTTTCTGATAGAGTGTTTCTGATGGGGGTTTATGATGACAATTTATGATATAGGGTTACTGATGAGAGGTTTATGATAAGGGGTTCTGATGATAGGGTTCTGATGACGGGGTTTTGGTGACGGGGTTTTGGTGACGGGGTTCTGGTGACGGGGTTCTGGTGACGGGGTTCTGGTGACGGGGTTCTGATGATGGGGTTCTGATCGAGTGTTTCTGTGGGGTTGCTGATGTGGGATGGTAAGGATGTTTGTTTCTGATGTGGTTCTTGATGATGCGGGTTATCGAATGATGCTGATGATTTTAGTTTCTAATTTTAAACCATTTGACCTGTTTCGTATTAGTTAATTTTTGTAATCTACCCATTTGATCAGCTGGCAATAAAGTATAACCCAAAGTAACCCATTTTACATATGTTAGATGAATTAGCCTTGACTTGGTATCAAGTTCATGGAGACAAATCTTGCAGATAGATCAAATTTGTAATTTTGGATATTTTCACTTCCCACAATGTTATTGCACAGAATAATCAATCCTTTTTTTACTTTGAGGAGGCTGATACAAAAGTCGATGACAAGATTGACA
>BQNB010058874.1:17250-37575 GCA_026074375.1 Tanacetum coccineum
TGCATACTCTTTAGTATCAACAAAGTTTCTAGTATAGTTGTCTTGAATCTATTCAATACAACTAACCCTTTAACAAGGTTTGCAAGATCTAGTTGGGATCAACAGTTACTTAATCGTTTATATTTAAGAATTGCAGTAATTACGGAGTACTTGGTGAATATTAACAAAGGATATTTTGAAGATTAATGATTCTGACTACCAATACGCCGTATCCATCAAGGAAGATACGGCGTATCCGTGCCTGCACTCACCAAAGACCACAAAGGAAAAAATCTCAACACGCCGTATCCAGAGATGACCAATACGCCGTATTGAAGATATAGTATGTGATGATTCTGGTAGATATCAAGCGTGGTCCCTACTCTAAGAAACCTCCAATACGCCGTATCCAACACGTTGGATACACCGTATCAAACCAACATTAGGCAGTATAAACAGAAAACTCAAAAACGAGTTTTAAGTGGGCTAAATCATATTCTCGATACCTAAACCATAAAAGTTAATTTTCAGAGGAGAAAAAGAGTAGAAGAGGTCGAGCAACGCTATCAATTCCATAGGAGACAACGTGTAATTCCATATACTTTAGTAATCATTTAGTTTTTGGTATCATTCGTTAACTCGGTTAGTTTACCTTGGCTAAATAATTGCTCTTGTATTTATTACTCGGTTAGTTTATCTTGATTTCTTGATTTATCGTTGAATGCTTGTTTATGTTTATCAATTTATACTTGTTTACGTGCTTTTTTATGTGACCTATCATTCAACTGGATCTAGTGATACGTAATAAGTAATCTAGAGTCTGGGATAGCTCTCCATATAGTGATTTATACATCTAGAATCATAGGATCACAAATATTATCCTTCTAAATCCGTGCTAAGGATATGCTTCTGGTTACTAGTTAATCGGAAATTGCCTTTGGTTTAGTGAAACAGTTGACTAGCAGGTGAGCCTAGATTTAATTCAACAAATACATTTCTGATTCATTGGATTAGTTGGACAAGTGGACTATTAGTGTATTTTCGTTATGCAGTAAGTGGGGTAAAGTCTCATATGAGCTAGGGTTTAACAAGATCACTCTTGCTGTAATCCCTAGGATAGATTAATAATCAGCAAAAATAAGATGCCTTATGTGGCATGGCTTTATTGTGACAAGATTTATATGTGTCTAGGTCTTAGGATGATGTAACGCCTAAGTCTTAAGAATGATATGCCACCTCAAGAGAAGAAATCATTACACTTAATAAACAAACCAACGTTCTGATCGGATTAATAATGGTTAATACAGTTTTCTTATATTTGGCTCAACAGCTCTTTTATCTTCTGTTAATTTACTTGCGTGGGTTAAAGTACCTTGAATTGATTGTAGTCACCAACCAAACAGTGCCAGTCTCTCTGACTGAAACCCCCCTTTTTCCTGTTAGAATTAGGATCAGAACTGACATAGGTTTAGAATAGAATAGAATTAACATAGATTAGATAACCAATATATTAATAAATTGATAGATTTAACATCGCTTCAAATGTTCGACATCCTACTTACCACGAAACTACCACCGATCGGGTATACTACCCGTTAAATTGTTGTTTTTGGTTTAGTCGGCAAAATATAAATTTAAAACTTGAATCATAAAAACTTTAATGAATTTCTAGCCATTGTTTACAATAATGCTCCAATGTCTAAATCAGATTTATTAACAGAACCAATTTAAGCCCTCAACATATCGATAAATTTGATTTAAATGATGAAACATCATTGTCCGAAAATGATGAAGAGGAACAAAACGTTTTGTACTTTAATGATCTATTCCCCTTCAACATTATTCATACCAATGATTTAAAGTCGGAAAAATACAATGATGATAATAAAATCGATATCAAACAGTCTTCGGGGGATAATGCAATAAATACGGATGTTGGTGTCTATGCACATGAGTCAATTAAGCTTTTGGAAACAAGTCATGATACATCTAATAAATTTTTCAAAACTGGAATTTTTATCAAGGAATTAAATCTTAATATCATCACTTGTAATTATATTATCAAAGGGATGCTAATAAATCTTTTTAAGAATTTATATGTGCCGTTTGGCATCCCGTTCGACCCCAAATTGTTTTATAAGGATGGGATTAAATTGGGGCAAGTCTAACTTAAAGACTTTTCTGTAAACAAAAGTGCTTGCCGGGAGACAACCCAAAATGTAATTTTCAGTTTTTATCAAGTCTGTCTTCCCAGACTGTCTATACGGCGTATCCAAACCCCATGGATACGGCGTAATCACTATCTGAACGTTATCCAGTCTTTATTTTCAGCACAGTCTATACGACGTATTCATTAAATGAATACAGCGTATACAGGTATCAATACGACGTATCCTGGGGAATGGATACAGCGTATCGACTTCCTGTACAGTTTTAGGTTTATATTTCGAGTCTAACCAAACGAATACAAGGAGATAGAATTGCATTTGTTTTCCTATTTTACACAGGACCTCGTAAAAGAAAAATCGACTAATATTGGTGGAGAATTTACAAATCTAAAGATCTTGAAGTGTTGGAGTCTTGAAACCTCAAGACGGCTATTCAACACACTATCTTGCTCATAAACCTACATGGAGAATCTATCGAGCAAATATCAAAGGAGTTTCTCATTCTAATTCTTTTTAATTCCTGTATTTTTTGTTTATTCTATACAACGAGGACGTTGTATAATTCAAGTGGGGGAGGGATGGAATTAGAATATTTACTTGTCCTAATTTTTGACACAAAATACACAAAATGCTTAAATTATGCTCAAATTTAAAATTTTTTCAAGCATACTGTGGTGAAATTACTTGATACATAACCCGCACACAATAACCCTTGTTAGATATTGTGAGGATTTAACCTTATCCGTTTCCAAATGTTTACCCAAATTCCACAAAATATAAGTGTGCCGGTGATGTAATAGACTTTAGAACTTGGCTTGGTATATCACTCGAGACCACAATAATGAGTATTATGGATTTAATTGGAGTAACTTGTTTAAATTGGTAAATATTTAGGATTACACCCAAAAAGCCTATCCATGTTGTTTATTAACTAACTACACCGGTTAGTTAACCTCCCGTATAAACCCTTTTTTTACTCTCTCCTTTAGAGTGAAGATCCACTTAAAACAACCTGTAGAGCCAATTCTTTAGGAATTTGACCAATAAAAATATTTTGTTACACCCTTACACCTTAACCTACCCTGTTAGATTAAGTTTAATTTACAGTTGCTAGTTGCTTAAAGTGTAAAGTTTATATTTCCCGAGTCTTGTGTCATTTTCTATCTTTGGTGCGTTTTGCACGTCGCAAATGGGAATGTATGTTATAGTCAAAACTCATGTATTTTTACTACCATCGCAATTAATGGTACGTCCAAAGAATGAAGAATTATCGAAGGAATTATCCGGAATTATTATGATCGTGAAGATGGTGAAACTACTCCGAGTTTCGTATATAGTTAGTATGGCAAAAAAATCAAAAAAAAAAGAAAAGAGAAAGTTTGAAGATAATCGTTTCGCAACTACCAAAGGAATTACACGAAGGATCGATTATTCGTTGATACGTCTTACAAATCAACGATGTAAAGTATTGTACAAAGTGGAAGATGTCGCCACTTACCTTGAAGAGTATGTAAAGTATGGGATGATTGGGAAGTTAACCGTTACGGGAATGCCAACTTAGGTTGTTGTTTTTGATCTATGATCAAGACGTTGTAAATAGTTGTGTCTTTATCATGGTAACGATCGGAAAAAAGTGTCTAGCAACTTGTATTTTAGTCTTAATCTATTTGTTTCGTATTTTTATTTTACAACAATTTACCTCTCTTCCCTACCCTATATCACTCTTCATCCTAACCGTTGGTCAAATTCGAATGAGGATGTGATCGAACACACACGTCTATTCCGTCGTTACGGCCATGTATGTGTGCTTCAGCTGCCTTGTTGGAGTGGTACTTCTGGTGAAAGATTGTAGAATGATCAACCCTTAAACTTATCATAAAAACCCATATTTACCTCTATAAACTTGTTACTCCTTGGCTTTAGTGGTAGAGATGTGTATCCTTGCCAAGCTTATGATAGAATACTCGTCACGACCGAGCAATTGAGTGAATTAGTTACATGTTACCACATAGATTAGTTGAGTGATTTGAGTGTTTTCATCTTCCTATTTCGTGAGGTGTTTGGTTGTGTACTTGTAATAGATCAAATAAATGCTTTAACAGAAAATATCCTTAGGGATACATTTTTATAAACTTCTAAAGGCTACTTGAGGATAAGTAGGATTCAAGTGGGGGGATATTTGATGACATCAAATAACGTCTATTTTATAGCATTATTTATCCCATGTTATTAACCCATTTTGTATAGTTATTGCAAAGAATTGTTACTTAATCATTTATATTTGAGAATTGCAGTAATTATGGAGTACTTGGTGAATATTAGCAAAAGGCGCGCATTTTAGAGCTTAAACAAAGATATTTTGAAGATTACTATTCTGAAGACCAATACGCCGTATCCATCAAGGAAGATACGGTGTATCCGTGCCTGCACTCACCAAAGACCACAAAGGAATGAAGCTTAATATGCCGTATCCAGAGAGACTCAATACGTCGTATTTAAGATATAGTATGTGAATATTCTGGAAGATATCAAACGTGGTCCCTACTCTATGAAATCCCCAATACGCCGTATCCAATCCTTGAATACACTGTATCGAACCAACTTCCAGACCCTATAATATAAAACTCAAAAATGAGTTTTAAGTATGCTAAATCATATTCTCAATACCTAAACCACAAAAGTCAATTTTCAGAGGAGAAAAGGAGCAGAAGAGGTCAAGCAACGTTATCGACTCCATAGGATACATCGTGTAATTCCATATACATTAGTAATTGTTTAGTTTTTGGTATCATTCGTTAACTCGGTTAGTTTACCTTGGCAAAATGATTGTTCTTGTATTTATTATGACGTTTGAAGGCTAATACCTTTGGGTATTATCCATTATTATGAAGATTTAAATGTTTGGTATTGTTTTTCTCGATTTCTTGATTTATTGTTGTATGGTTGTTTATGTTTATCAATCTATACTTGTTTACATGTTTTCGTATGTGACCTATCATTCAACTAGATCTAGTTATATGGACCAAGTAATCTAGAGTCCGGGATAGCTCTCCATATAGTGATTTATATATCTAGAATCATAGGATCACAAGTATTGTCCTTCTAAATCTGTGTCTATGATACGCTTCGGGCTTAATTAGTTAATTAGATATTGCCAATGGTTTATTGATCGTGTTAACTAGAAGGTGAACCTAAATAATTCAACAAATAACATTCTGATTCCATTGGATAGTTGGACAAATAGACTACTAGTGTGACAACGTGGACTTCTAGTGTTATAAATTACCATTAAGCGGTAAGTGGGTAAAGTCTCTGATAACCTTTAAAACTAGCCTTTTTGTATATATAAATTATAATAAATATAATAAATATATAAGGATAATTTCAAGATTATAATTCAATTATAGTACGATAAGTATTCCAAAAGATTCAAAGAAAATTCCTTTTGACCAAAGGAAAAATCAAAAATTCCCCGGGTCGTTCTCCCAACGAGGTGCAAATTGAAAATTGAAGACGTTTGTGATCGCGCGTTTGAATGGGATTAAGAAGATTTTTGGTTTTGGAAACTAATTCTACAATTAAAATACAAAAACGAATACGGGAAACCTAAAAACGAAAGCTAAAAGCGATTTAAACTTAAAAATGAGAACGGGGTTCGAATCCCGTTCTTTAAAAAATGAAAATCTAAAATATTAACCCTACAAAAGCAAATTTAATTTTCCTAGGTTCTATTAGATAAAAGAAAATTTTGAAAAAAAGAAATTTATTTTTTTGACTTTTTAATAATTTATTATGGATTAAAAACGATTTTATAAAGAAAAATTAATTAAAAATACTAAATTAAGTTGTAAAATTCTAAAAAATACAAAAAAGTAGATTAAGACATGCTGGTTCTATGAAAAATAATAGTTTTGAAAAAGGGCTTATAAATGAGCTGAAATAAGCAAAACATTGTGTTTAAGCTAAAAGGGAAAAAAGATGGCTTAAAGAATAAATTATGCAAATTCAAACTGAAAAAGACCCAAGGGCGACTTGTAGTAGAGAGTGGTGTGTGAGGCGTTTGTGTGCAAGGGGGAGGTCTGGGGTTCGAGCTCGGGCCTCTCCTTTTTAGTAAAAATATTTTTTTTCTTTTTTTTAAACTTATAAAACAGGTAAAAATAAGCTAATTTAAAAAAGATACTTTTTTATAAAAACTTAAAATAAGCAGAAAATTAAGCAACAAAACAAGTGGGCATGGTGGCTTTTTTTTACACTAGTCCTAAAACTAAGCTAAATTGTTGGACTTTTAGGGTTAAATTTAAGCCGGCCGGTGGGGGGATAGTGAAAAGCCAAACTTAGCTAAAACAGGTGGGTTCTATACCTAATAAGCAAAGATACTCAAAATAGCAAATGAAAAATAAGGCATGAAACGGCTCCTAAAAAAGAAAATAAGCTAGGTGCTTAATAAAATAGAAGCATGAAGCTAAGGGACACCTTTTTGGCTTAATTTTAAGCCACTTAGAGGAACCTTATGGCCATTGGGCTTATAATAGCTTAAAGTTTGGCTTATGGGCTAAAAAAAGCAAAGAAATTAAGGTTTGAAAAGACAAATAAGCTAGGATGGGGCTATGGAAAAGTGCACGGTCACAAAGATTTCTTGGTTTTCAAATTTTGTAAAGTCAAAGAGCAAAATGCAGGCTTAAAAATAAGCTATAAGAAAATCTTTATAATGGAAAACAAGTTAAAACAGATTGAGACTAACCTCCAATAAGCTTATGCTCAAAAATTCAAACTTTGAAAAAGATTTTTACAAACTTCAAATTGAAAATGAAAAAAAAGGCTTTTGACTACTAAAAAAATGGCTTAGACTCAGACAGATTTTGACCAAAGCAAATGTAGGCGAAATGTAAACTTAAACTATGCCTATAGGACCCTAAAGAAACTCAAAATACAGTTTTAAAAGCTGTTGTAAAAATCTTAACCTAATAAGCCTTTGAAATAAATTCTGTCACCACTGCTTCAAAGACTTGGTAAAAAAACTTAAAAACAACTTTTAAACTTACAAACCTTGAAAAACAGCTTAAATTAGCTTAAAGACATCTTGCCAAAGATGGCCAAGTGACCCAAATGGATTTTTACCCAAAATGACCCACTTGTAACCCAAACACCCCTTAAGGTTCTTAAATCAATTTTTAAAACTGATTTATGGAGATTTAAGCAAGGTTTTGGCAAAACAGATAACAAGCAACAAATATTGAGCAAGAATAAGCAAAAAGCAAGCAAAAATAAGCACAAGAATAAGCTATAAGAATCAAGCAGAATATAAGCCTTTCAAGACAGTTTAAGGCAAAAACTTAAGCAAAGACAAATAAGCATCAAAGAAAGACAATAAGCATGAAACAGTAAGAATAAGCAAGAAAAGCAAGCAATAAGCAGAAAATAAGCTATGCTACAGGAGGAAAGAAAATAAGACAAAAAATTTAAAAAAGTAAACTTACAAAGGTCCTTAGCTTTAGGTAATGAAATAATGCTTTCTAAAAGCTTAATAACAAAACTATTATGCTACCCATAAGTGCTCTAAACACAAAGGCCCATCCTACATACACTTTGCTCCTTGCTCTCTTTTGCGAATTTTTCTTTTTGGGATTTTTGATACTTTTTTGACAAAAAAGCTAAATAAGATTTCAAAATAAGTTTTTGAGTCTCAAAAGGCTTATGCAAGGTTAATATCAGTATTTTAAAAGACGGGTTATGTAAATGACAAGTTAATTTAAAGAAACACTTAAATTTCATAAAACTGGCAAATTAAAATTGCAAGTATTTAAAGATCAGACAAGAAATTTAAATGACAAATTATATTAAAAAATGCAAGTATTTAAAAATGGCTACAAACTTTTGAATACAAGCTTTTGACTAACATAAAACATTCTACAAAGAGTAATAAGCTACACAATGGTCCTATTTATACTAAAACTTGAGCTTCACTTGTGCTTTCTCTGAGAGAGGCTTCAGCTATGTGTTTGTTGTGTGAGAGAGAGCTTCAAAGTCATCTTGGCCTTTGATTTTTGCTTTGTGCCCAAGTTCATGATCTCAACCCTTGATGTTGTTGTCGTATCCTTTGGCCTTTGGAGGGGTTTAGGATTTGCCAAGGTGGAACTTGGCAGCTTTATGAGGTGGGGGTGAGTATTGAGGTGAAGGTTTGGGACTATGAGTGAACAGTAACAAGGTGGTTGGGGACAGGGGTGACAGTTTAGGCGAGGAAAAGGGGAGTGAGTGTCTGTTTAGTTTTGTTCAGGGGAGAGTTTTGGAATGTTAACACAAAAGGAGCCCCTCAAGTGTATAGGTTTTTGCATTTTAATTCCTTGTTGGGTATTTATAGGTTTTTGGGAGATGGCTCAATTCTGTCCTCAATGGTTATGGTTTGTCGTGCAGGGTTAGTCCTTGTGGGGTTAAATATTTGGGTTAAGGTGTTAAAACTGCTATTAAAGGCCAGTTTGGGCCATATATGTTGATTTGGGACGACTTAAGTATAAAAGGGAATTGGGCCCAATGGTCTTCAATAATGTTTTATGGGTTGAACCCATCCCATTAGTGGTTAGGGTGGGACTTTACATTTCTTTGGTTACGGCATTGGGTTTTGACTTTGACTTTTCCAGGTAGACTTTTTAGTTTGACTTGAATTTGGATTTTCCACACTTTTCCATTTCTGTGCTTGGTTTGTCCCGATTTTTGCATTGATTTCTTTGGTCCTTTTTCTCAGATATCTGTTTCCTACACACACATTATCAAATGATCAACATTCAAATACAATGTATTTTTGTTACGATTTTGGTCTATTTATTTCTTGTTTTAAATGGAATATAGTATGTGTATTTAAGCACATTCCAGTCTATATGAGCTAGGGTTTAACAAGATCACCATTGACTTTTATCCTTAGATAAATTATAATCTGCGATTAAGGCATTGCTTTTTGCGGAATGCTTTAATTGTGACAAGATTAATGTGTCTAGGTCTTTAGGAATGACTCATAACGCACTAAGTATTAAGAATGATATGCCGACTCGAGAGTTAGAAATCATGTGCACACTTATAAAACCAACATCAAAATTCTAATCGGATTAATATTGGTTAATATAGTTTTCTTATATTTGGTCTCGACCGCTCTTTTATCTTTTGTTTATTATCTTGCGTGGGTTAAAGTGCCTTGAATTGATATGTAGTCACAAACCAAACTAGTGTAGTATCTCAGGCTGAAAAACCCCATTTTTTCCCGTTAGAAATTTGGAACTAGGACTTACACTAGGTTAGATAGAATAGAATTAACATAGATTAGATAATATGATATTATTTAAATTGATAGATTTTAAACCTCGCTTCAATGTGTTCGGACACACTACTTACCATGATACTACTAGCCGATCTGGGTACACTGCACGTTAAAGTGGTGTTTTGGTTTAGTCGGCAAAAAATATAATTTTAAAACTTGAATCAATAAATATACACCACCAACTGACACATCACTCCTAATTCTAAACTTAATCATGTTCTTCATTATCTCTATTAGGACTCATAAGTGTTATATTAGAAATATTTATCACTATTATTTCTTCATTACCCACATATGTATCGGAAATTAGAGCCAGGGTTGAGGTTGTTTGTGAAGTTGTTATCTCATTAGCAAACATATTTTCAATGTATCATGATGTACCTCGAAGTATGTCACTATCATTTGATGGTTCAAATATCAATGCATACTCATTATAAGATGCATACGTCCAATCAACGAGGTATTCTTTCAACTTCTTTATGGCATTATATACCTGGTATTGTTTCAATTCATTGTCAGAACTTCTATTTTCATTCCCTGATTTGCTCCATTCATTCCTTGAACTGTTGCTTTCAAATCTGCTATTATGAAAATGTAGTTGGAGTTCACTACTCTTGCTTTATCCTATTTGGACTCAACCATAAACTAGCATCCTATGTTATACTCCCATTGACCATACTAGCATCGAATGATGTACTTGTTATTACTCAAAAACTATTTGTCTGTTGTTATCTCTATCTTCATCAACATTTTTGAATCTCCGTTATTGCTTTTAACTTCTCTTTCTTTCATATGTAATTCTCTGCATTTAAGTACCTCTTTTTCAATTAGCTTTAAATGTTCATCTGGTAACGGTGTGTAATTTACATTTGTAAGTTTCAGGTTCGTATCCCGTATAATCTTTGAAACGCTTTTGCCAGCGTTGATTATGAAAATCCAAAGCATTCACCTCTTTCGAGTAAAAAAAATTCCTTAAACTGTAGTAATGAGTTATCAAGGACAAATATCTGGTCACTAGAATAAGATTCTCTCTTTTTAGTTGCAAGCTGAGATGATCCAATATTGCCTGGATATCTTCTCTCTGAAAGTCTGATGCTCTTCATGGAAGAATATTTAAAATGAAATTTCACACATTCTTCCTACCACATTTTTTTTTTTTTTTTTTTTTTTTGTTTTTTTTATTTTTTTTTAATATTTTTTGATCTACATAAAAAACAAATATTACGAAGAGTTCCAAGGTGTGACTTGAGTTCTTTAAACCATGCCATGTATTTTTGATGTAGGTTCCTTTCTTCTAGTTGCATCTGTTGCAATTCACTCTCTTCTAAATTTGAACTTGAAGATTCCATTGAATTTTGATGTGTGAAATTGTTTTGTGGATCTTATCGATGATACATAATTGTTGTGTGGTTAAAACTGTTAACTCGTGATTTTTCCCGTCAAAAATTAATTTGCAAAAATTTCTTACGCTAAAATTTGAAATTCACTTTAGAATTCAATTCTAAGATTAGTAAAAAAATTTTAAAATTTTAAAATTTTGACGTAAATTTAACCATAAAAATTTGAATTTTAAATAAAAATTTTTACTGTGATACCAACATTTGACGTAAAAAGTAGATATAAAATTATTGTATAAAAAATAGATTTTACTCAGTTTTCCCGTTCAAAAAACTCTATTTTTGTTATGGAGGATTCAACGGTTGGAAATAAAATAGGGGGGGGGGTTGGGGGGGGTATAAAGTTCCAAATTACAAGGGTTAACGGTTGGTAAATGAAACAATAAGGACGAATATTGCACAAGTCTTCTAATTCGAGGGTTTAAAATGAAAAAAACACTCTAGGGCTTGTACTTTTCAAATTTTGAAACCCTAATTGCTTTTCCCGCCACTTATAACTCTTCTTCTTCCCTTGTTAACCCTAAACCGCAAACCACTATAGCGTATATCCACGAGCTAAGCTACATAAACAGCCATATATGAAACTTAAACCGCGACAGCAAGCTTACTTAAACCGATTGTACCTTGACCATTAAACCAGCGATATAAAAGAAGTTTAAACCGCCTAAAAAAACCTTTTAATCACTGAGCCTCATAAACTAAGTATTAAACAGCGTAAACATCATAATCATGTTAAACCGCTTTGAGTGTATCTAAAACCGCATGTTTTTGTTATCACGAGTATAAAGGGAGAAGCTAAACCGCACAACCCTAGCTTAAACCGCCTGATAAGCAAGTTAAACCGCGACTTATAAATAAAAAATTCTTTAACCGGTATTACACTTTTGTTAAACGCCTCATGATTATGATAAACCGCACGATGTACCCTTGTTAAATCGCTAACACACACTTAAACCGCAACTTGTAACCCTAAACCGCCTAAATAATCTGTTAAACTGCCTAGTATAACTGTTAAACCGCTTGTACTTTTCCTTTAAGGTTAAATCACCTGTTGTAACTTGTCCTTTTTCTTTCTTTTTCAAAAACTTGTCTCGTATCCTTTTGTTTAAACATGCAATGAAGGATAAAAAACCACACAAAAGCTCAAAATAAGCAGTTTAAAAGGAAATAAGCTAGGAAAAATAAAACTACAATAAGCTACTTATGGTTTGAGAGTGAAAGTTTAAAGCTTTTTGGGATTTAAATAAGCAAAAATCCAAAAACTAGTAAAATAAATCATGACCTATAAGCTATAAAATAAGCTTGAATAAGCTGTGAAAGACCACTAATAAGCTACGAAATATATCTACTGATAAGCTAGAAATGTTTTTATAAGAAAAAGATTGAAGCTTTTTAGAGAAAATAAGCAAAAACCTAATTAGAACTAGGAAAAATTAGCCACGGCCCTATAAGCTTAAAATAAGCTTGTATAAGTTGTTGGAAGCACAAATAAGCCACAAAAAGAACAACACAATAATCTACAACCAATTTGTGAACCAAAGCTTTAAGCTTTTGGAAAGAAAAAGTAATACAACCACAAATAAGCCGACGCCTAATAAGCACTAAATAACATACTAAAATATCTCCAAACCACACAAACAACATCACTAATCGCCCCAATATGAATCATGCTCTTGATATCATTTTTAGGATATCAATAATCCACACTTTTTACAAGAAGAGAAAGAAGATAAGTTTGGTGGGAGGTGTTCTTGATAAAGACTTTATTATTTCGTATGGGATGGGAGTTTACTCTTCTTACACACTTTTTAACACACACTCTCATACTCTCTATGTGAAGAGAGGTTTTCTTATATAGCCTCTTAGGACTCGGGTTGGGCCTAAACTCGAGCTTACAGTGGGCGGGTCTTTGGATATTACACGTTTAACTACGATTAACTATTACTAGACTCGTGAGATCGATAATGATCGTCACTTCACTAAAACTGAATTCCTAACAATCTCCTCCTAAGGGACGATCGTTAAGATCTCATTAATGATCAACCCTTTCTTAATTCCTAACAATCTCCCCCTAAGATAGTTAAGGCACCTTTTATCATAGATCTTTCATTGTTTTTAAAGGTAGTTAGGCACTCTTATCATAAAGCATCTTTCATTGTTTTTAAGTAATTAGAAAATAACAGGAAATGTTTTCAGAATGAATGAAGTATAGTTACCTATAACGCCAAATGGATCAAAATTGAGTCCTCCTTCAAGTATTATACTCAATGTTATATCCATTTTCTTCCATGCTTCTCACTCGGAAAATCATTCGTTATAACCATTTGGTATTTCTTACATAGCTTTTAATAAAAAACAATAGAAATCTTTAATAAGGATGAAAACTAAAAGCTATAAGCCTTTTTTTAATGGGTGGATATAATTTTGCTATAAAGGCTGGTTGACAATAACCCCAACCCATACCCCCACACATACCAAATATAACTAATAACATTGCTA
Organism: Tanacetum coccineum; assembly: GCA_026074375.1. Taxonomy (NCBI): domain Eukaryota; kingdom Viridiplantae; phylum Streptophyta; class Magnoliopsida; order Asterales; family Asteraceae; genus Tanacetum; species Tanacetum coccineum. Next base: position 30,600 of record BQNB010058874.1, read on the forward strand.
GGAATGTTTTTTTATATTAACAAATAAAAGAGACAAAGTAACATTTCAAAAATTAAACACTTAAAGAAAGTGTCCGACAACATAAATAAAGGTCTCTAGAATATATCTTATAAGATGGTAAGATACGACAGTGATGAAGATAGTGGGAAATATATCGGTTTTAAAAAGAAAATTTAGTAAGTCTATTTTCTAATAGCAATTCATATTCAGAATGACAAAAAGCCAGGACCAGTGGTAAAAAAGACTTACATAAAGAAAGATGATAAGGAAAAAGAGGATGTGGTAAAAGAATTTGCACCAAATATGCATATATGGCATCCTCTTTTTTCTTTCTCGCCTCTCCTCATTAAGTATACTTTATCAAAGATACTGGATTTGCATCGATATGAATGTTGAGTGCTATTAATAAAATATGCATGCCAATTTTTTGTTTCAAAAATAATAACGCACTTACCACTATTATCATTGATGCGATATCGAGATTGTTTTTGTTTTAACTCCTTCATTAACCTTTTCATTTAGATTAATTTCTCAAAATGGAGACAAACCGCACTAAAACTTTTTCACTTCATATTACACAAAAACCACATCGGATGGATCATGTATAAGGAAAAAAAATCCCACAAAATGGCAAACAATTTCATTAAAAAATTGTTCCCACACCGAAACCCCTCCCTTAAAATAAAATGTACAAGGGGGTGGGGGAATTCATATAAAAACACGTATTCAACAAAAAATACCGTATTATCAAAAAAAAAAATAAGATTAATTACCTTTTAAAAAGATAATAAAAAGTATCAGCTATTGTGTGTCTAAAATCTAAAAATAGAACCTTATTTTATTCACAAATTGACCTATAATTTAAATCCACAATAATAACATTTGAAATTTGCAAAACAAAGCAACATCCAAGACTAATCTCTGATTGACTAAACTATCAACATTATAACAAAAATTTAGCCACGTAGCGCAAGCAACCATTGCGAAAGAAAAAAAACTTTGCAATGTAAGGCTCACATTGATGAGTTCAGATGTAAGATAATGGACAATTCTAATTCAATAATAAGAAGCTACACCGACAGATCATATGTAACATATAAAATCAACAGATATGACAACATATCATATTTCAAAGGACATCATAAATCACTTATTTTGCAAATCACAATAAAACAACTCATCAAAAAAACATAAACTATAACCACATATTAAACTGTAAAGGATATCACAAACCACCTAAAACGATAACGAATAAGATTTAGGGTTGAGGGTCAACAATGTGGTTTAGGGTCCAGGGTTTATATAATCAACACCCATGAACACATATCAAAATTTCAATAAATGCTTATAAAAAAGGGGATAGCTCTGCTTACCAATTACGTAAATCTTCTCTCAAGTATCTTCTCGGTATCATTTTCTGCTACATGTATAAAGAAAACAATATATAATAAAACATAACAAACTACAAAACAACGTGTGTATTAATCCGCTGTAAACCCAAAAACACACAAAACAACAAAAGGCCAATATGAGCAGGTAAATGTAACCCCTTTTACAAATTCATTATTATGAAAAGAAAAAATTTGTCACGAGTACGCCAAATATCGTTCATATATCCTTGTCTGTTGCTAGTTTCTCATGCTTGTAAAAATGAACAAAGATTTAAAACGATGGAAATTTATACGCAACATTTAAAATCAGCCGATACAATGACATATGCTATTCAAAGAATATCAGGAAAAACTCAATTTGCAAGACACAAAAACAACTTAACAGCCTTAAAAAATTAGGAAAAGCATGGGATTTCAACGGATTCAATAAAATCATAAAATTATAACACATAGAACTTTATAGTGTGCTTAAAAATATGATTGTAATGAAACATACATAATCAATTGCCATGCCACATATTTCAAAATTCAAAAAAAATAATTATTTAAGAGAGAAAGATTTGCTAACTCACAATATATAAGCACCATTTTAAGTATATTGTCGGTGTCACTTTCTCCTACATAAATAAAAGAACAAAGATTTAAGAAGGAATAGGTGCCAAGAAACAACATCAAATTACAGAGCTATAACCCAAATACTAAAAGGGCATAACAAACTACAAAACAATGTGACATAAATTACCACATAAACAAACGACAATAGGTTAAAGAAATATTACATTTATCCCATATAATGCTTATTAACACGAAAAGCTTTGCTTGACGAGTATGTAATATTATCTTAAGTGTTCCGCTTGGTTGCCAATTTTTTTTCTTGCATATATGAAAGAACAAATATTTAATAACGAATACCTGCCAAGAAACAACAGCGCATCACCCAGTCACAACTAAAATGCAAAAATAGAATAACAAATAACCATACGACAAAAACAAAATGCACACACCAACACATTATATAAAATAAAAAAAGATTTTGTTAAGCAAACACCCACTTTTAAGTCACCGGTCTTTCATAGCCTAATCTCAAGCAAGATCTAACAACAAAATCTACAAAAGGCATTTCATGAAATTTGCAAGTTAGAAAAACCACATACCGAGACTTAAGAAATCAGAAGCCTCGACATTAACATATACACATCATAGAGAATCAAAATGTATAACCATATATGCAGATTTATAAGATATCACCAAACCCCCAAAAACCCAAATTGTTAGGAATTTATTTATGTGACGATATTTATAGGATTACCTTAGTTTATCATAGTTTAATATCGCATGTGTACTAGAATATGCTTTCTTGTATTATAGTTATTAAGGGGTTATGGGCATAATACCCCTCTATAGAATTCTATGGAGGGGTTGAGGCTTTTGTTTATTTTACATATTATCACTTCATAATAAAAATTTTTCTTTCTCTCACTACTCTCTATCTTTATCTAGAGATGGATATCTCATGATTTGAGTCTGCCACAACCCCCGAATCATTGATTATAAATATCTTATATTTGGTATCATGAAGCTAACTAGGTTTCGGTCTTGGGTCGTTTATGATATTTTATGGTCGATATATGGTCTCAACAGTTCAACAGTATTATCAAATCTTTGTCAAGTTTTAATTTAACACCTATTTTACATAGCTTATTTACATAAACTTTCTCAGGCTTATTGTTCGTCTTATTTGTGGTGTTAAACAGCTTATCAAAAATTTTTCTGGTTTTTTTGTATCGGCTTAAATTGGTCTTCAAAAGTGTTAAACTTTAAACTTGGTCTTTAAAAATTAGTTTCTAGCTTATTTGGGTGCGGGGTTGCGGTTACACTTTTCTCATAGCTTATTTTTTTGTGGGTAATAGCTTATTGGGTAAACTGCTTATTGTAGTGTTTGTTTGAGGCTTATTTTACCTTCAAACAACTTATTTCTCTAATGTTTTTTGGGCTTATTGGGTCATGAATACCGCAATTTATAGGCTAGAAAAGAAAAGGACAAAGGTTGGAAAAAGTACAAGGTATAAAAGCAGGAAACCGCAGTTTATCTCATAGTGATCGTGGTTGTATTTAGAAGTCTTCCTTTTTATAGTGACCGTGGTTTATCTCATAACTCCGCGGTTTACACAAGTTTTGAGAGGCAGTTTAAGGTCTCTACGGTTTATCACAAGAGTGATCGTGGTTTATCCTTAAGTAACCACGGTTTAAACTCAAGTGATCGCAGTTTACAAATACAACAGCGGTGTACAGGGTTTATTTGCTCCATGGTTTATTAGCTTGACCATCGCGGTTTAAGTCGTGCCTCTGCGATTTATAGGTTTTTGTCTTGCGGTTTATGTTACTTAAGTCTCACGGTTTATCACAGGTTAAATCATAACCCAAACTGAGTCAAAATTAGTATTTACCGAGTTTGACTAGGTTAACTCATTGAGTCAAATAACCAAAAAGGAATAAGAAGAACATATTTACAAAAATTACAACTAATTTACAACCTCAACAACAAATCCAAGTCTAACCTAATTTCATTGTCACACTTTTATCTCTAATCCATATCCAGATCTTTAATTTTTCGTTAAGATTCGAGTCTTGTTGATGGATGGTAATGGAGTGGTGGTATTATGACGATGGGAAATTAAGGAAATAGGTAGTGGATTTGTTGGTGATTGTTATTGTGATGAAGGGTTATAGGTAGATTGATGGATTTGTTCGGTTGTTGTAGTGTAGGTTGGCTGATGTTGTATGTAGTTGGTGTTGTTAATTGTTGTTATTGTTTGGTTGTAGTGGTAATGTGTGTGTTTAGTTGATTGTTTGTGGTTTTGGTTTGAATCGAGTCTATCTTCTCACTTCTTCCTTTATGTTTCGTTGACCTTAGACATGACTCAGTGAGTTGACCCGGTCAACTCGGTAAGTACCGAGTTGACACGGTTTGGGTTAAGGGTAGTAACTCGCTGCCAAGCAACTCGCTATTTCTGACAACTCGCTGGTCAGAGGAAATTTGGGCAGCATGACGTTTGATTTTGACGTTAGAGAGTTGTCTTCAATTTGTACCTGTAACTCGCTACTCCCAACTCGCTGCTCCAACTCGCTACCCCAACTCGCTAGTAAGGTCTGCCAACTCGCTACCTGTTGTTTTTTGTCTTTTAGCAAAAAAACAAAAAGTCTTGTCCTTTAACCTAAAATTCTGGATCTGTGTTCCCTGACCATTTCATCAACTCGCTACAAAGAACTCCAAGAACCCAGAAATAATAAGTTGATAAGCACCAGAATCAGCTGATAAATAGGCTGCAAAAACAAACTGACCCAACAAACAACAAACCATCCAAAGATCTTTAACCAGAAACAACAGATCTATTTTGGACATAAACTTGTGACATATTAAACAGAAACTCAAACGTGACAAAATTGGCAAAAGTGATAGATTTTAAGATAAGTGACAGATTAGTAAATACCAATCGGACCATAAAATGTGGCCCGACCCAAGAGTGTAACCATGGCTCTAATACCACTTGACGAAAACAAAGAATCGTTGAATCCGGTGGTCTTGGTGAATCAAACCAAGTAAATATAGACATGTTTGTAGAGACACAGAGAGAGTAGAGAGAGAGAATGTAAAAGTGTGTTTTTAATAAAATCAAATGGAATGAATTACAAGTCTCACCCCTCCATGGAAGCCTTGGAGGGGTATATATATTCCATACACTACTAAACTATGCAATCTTGCCTACTCTAGTCTCTGCGTTTGTGACTATGATAAACTATGGTAATTCCGTAACGTCGTCACATAAAATGAAATCCTAACAAATACACGTGACTTGGGCTCATTTGGGGAATAAACGAACAAGATTACAACTCTACATCAAGGTCGAAGAAGAAAAAGTGTACAGACTCTGGAGACGGCGTCGCAAATTCTAGCGACGACGTCAGAAGCCCTTAAAGACGGCGTCAGGATTATTTTGACAGCGTCAGAATGTAACCGACTTAAGGAAGCCCTAGAAGATTCGATGGGGAAACAGCGTCAGGATTATAAAGTGATGTCGTCGCGGCCAATTTATTATATATACAAACTCATAATTAGGGTTTTAGGTGTGGAACTCGGGAGTAACTTTTAGGGAACGAATATTATCAGTTTTAGGGCTTAAAACCCCTCTTGTACCAACCCTTAACTCCTTGTTTTAATTAAGTGAAGTTCTTTATCCTTTAATCTTTCAATATGTCTATGTGTTGTCTGATTAATTATTGTTCTTTGCTTCTCTTTAACATGCTAGGCTAGATCTATTAGTGTTTACTTATGATTGCATGAGAATTAGTTTGTAGATCCTTTTAATATTGCTTCTTATTGATGGATGTGCGCGTTAGGCTCTAGAAAACTAGCTTCTTAATTGCTTGCAAAGACGTCTAGGAAAACGTGATTGTGTAGAAAGGATACCATCGGTAACAGTCTTCATACTACCTTACCCATATGTGGTTGATCACCTTTTAAGTGTTTTAATGCATGTAATGTACTCTTAGGGGCCTTGTAACAGTCTTCATACTACCTTACTTATGCGTTGCCTTAACAGAATATTACATAGACGACAGGTTTGTGTAATTCGTTCATGACTTAGGAAATACTTACACATCGCATCACAAGGGTGACGGGCAACAGAATTAGGAGAAGCAAACTAAGGATCATTTTATGATTAAGTAAACACATTTATTTACCTATACTAGTTTCCACATTAGTTTAGATTTAATTTTAGTTATTAGTTTAATCTGCTTAAAACCAAAACCCCCTTCAAACAAGAGATTTTAATTGCTTTCTTAAAATACAAAAATAATATTCTCTCAAACCCCTAGACCTTAGTTATGTTTAGTTCGAGCCTTCCCAACCTATTCTCCTAGAGAACGATAACAACCCCCACGTCTTACCTATACTACACTACAACGGTTAGGTACACTGCCTAGGGAGTTGTAAAACTTATTTTATGTTTACAACGACTGCACATCAAGTTTTTGGTGTCACTGCTGGGGAATAGTTAGGTTTCGAATTTAATTTATCTTAGGTCTACTCACTTGATTCCTATCAAGTGAGAATTTAATTTCTTGTCAATTAGCTTTCATGATGTCTATCTTTTTTTGTTCCCTTTCATTTTAAATCCATCGCCATGACTCGTAGTACCGTTAAGAAACTGAAGGAACCTCTTGATGAGCCCGAGAGAGAACTATATAGGCGTAGAAGAGTCGCCAGTCGTCAACAACAAAATGATTCTTTGGCTATAGCAGGAAGAAATCTTTTCGATAACGCAGCTTCATCCTCTACCAATTCAGGACCCAAACCAACGCCTCCCTTCAAAAGCATGCGAAAACACTCCTCCCCCAACTCAGCCGGTTTCTAAAACCCTATTTTTCTTCCTACTAAACAAACAGGAAACATCATATATTCACGCGATATCTGGCTAATACAAGGAGTGTGCACATTCCAAGGATTAAAAAGCAAAAATCATATTCATCACATCAGACATTACTTAAGTATAACATATAACATACAAGTTGATGGAGCCATA
>BQNB010058875.1:0-37575 GCA_026074375.1 Tanacetum coccineum
ACAAAAGTCAACATACTTGGAACTCTTTAAATTAAAATATGACCCATTTATGAGCGCATTGAATACCTTAGTGGGAGGGATTATGTTGGATTATGGTAGTCGGCTAGCATTTGTACATTACGAATATGTGAGCCTATTGGGGGCACACACGTTAATACACGGAGAATGTGTTTAATACTTCACAAATATAAACCGAGGGACTAAATTGGACAAAACCCGAACTCCAAGGGGGACACCAAAGTGGTTGGGACCTATGGGAGGTTCTAGATGGGTTTTGTGTTTAATTAGCATTTAAGGAGGCCCATGAAGGTTTTCTAGAATTAGGGTTTGGGTGCCTATATAAACACCCATAACCTACCTCATAATTTGCTCATTCTAAAAACCTTTCCTCATCCCTCCCTCACCAAAATCGCCTGGCCCCTCTCTAGGGTTGTTAAGGGTTTCGGTTCTACACCTCAACCGAATTCGGTTGAACCCCAATTTGGATTCAGATAATTGTGTGGCCGCACCCAAAGGGTAATGCAAGATGATTCTTGATTACATTTGGTATATCTGAATTATTTTTATAACGAGAAACATAATGTTAGACTATATGGAATGACTCGGGATCCATATCCATTGTTTAACGGTATCTGTAACAAAGGGATGATTATAAAGCAAGAAATTTATAACCATTAAATAGCTGAGATGATTTTTGAAACTCTTATCTCATAATATTCCTAATGTAAAAATAATTGTGTGGGTTGCTAGACTTTTCCAATTATAAGTATAAGTGTTAGGTGTTACTCCAACTCCCAATTGGGAGCTGTTGGATTATGGTAGTCGGCTAGCATTTATACATTATGAATATGTGAGCCTATTGGGGGCACACACGTTAATACACGGAGAATGCGTTTAATACTTTACAAATATAAACCAAATGGACTAAATTGAACAAAACCCGAACTCCAAGGGGGACACCAAAGTGGCCGGCCCCTATGGGAGGTTCTAGATGGGTTTTGTGTTCAATTAGGACATAAGGAGGCCCATGAAGGTTTTCTAGAATTAGGGTTTAGGTGCCTATATAAATACCCATAACCTACCACATAATTGGCTCATCCTAAAACCTTTCCTCCTCCCTCCCTCACCGAAATTGCCTGGCCCCTCTCTAGGGTTGTTAAGGGATTCAGTTCTACACCTTAACTGAATTCGGTTGAACCCCAATTTGGATTTTCGTGTTCTTTGATTCGGTTTAAGGATTTTTGGTTAATTAGGGTTTATTATAAACCTTAATCCGGTTTAATTGGTTCAAGATCACAAAGGTTTGTTTGATTAGGGTTTTGATCCAAGAAGGTACAATTGTTGCTTTGTTCGTGAAGTTAAGTCTAGACAACTTAACGTGTTCGGTTGACGTGATTGTGTGAGCAACCGTAGAGGCGATTGTTTTAATCGCTTTATTCATTTTCTTGATCAATTGGCTAAGAGGTACGCGCTTTCTATTTACTTCTTGTATTATGTGTTACCCATATGCTATTACTAGATCCAATCCACTGCGTACTCGTAGTTACTTGGTTACCTAGATGTTAAATCCTAACACTTGCCAGATGTATCTTGGGGAAAATTGGTGTGGTTTACTCAATGCATACCAAGTCATATGTTCATTGTTTGTTTGGCTATTCATGGTAGACTTCAAACTCAAGATAGGATGGCGTTGTAGAGTAAGGATTACAGCATGAAATGCTCTTTGTTAGGAAACCTGCACACTTTTATTAGTATAAATCAAATAAAAATAACAAGGTAATTAACAGAAAGTAAATAACATAAATTAAACGCAGTTATAACGAACGAGGCTCGTGTTTAACATGATTCCCTTAAACAAATTTCGTTGTTTGTTTTCCACGGTATAACATCCAAAGCTGTTGTACAGCCGGACTAGACAACTTGCCTGAAAGATTACGAAAATGATCGATGTTTCTGATGGACGGAATTGCTGGAAATAGGCCGCTACTAAAGCTGTTGTGTATGGTTTTATGAAGTACATTTTCTGTGTCTATAACTGAATGAGAAAAGGCTACTTATGTAGCCTAAACCTAGCTTGGTTACCAAGCCAAGTTAGCAGAGAAGCTTAAGCCGAATTTAAATTTCAGTATTTATCTTAAACTTAATCAGAAATTTTTTGGTAAACTCTTAGTTTAAACACACAAGAATATTTTGGAAACCTTATCAACTGAAAACGAAATCAGCAGCAAAAAGATATGCGCGTAGGCGAGCTTTCGGTGCTGCATTCGTGTCTGCAGGTTGGCCAGGCTCGCATGAGTTCAGAAGCTTCGAACCCATTTTGGCCCAGAAATCTCATTTTCTGCACCCCCCCCCTGCGCGCACGTAGGCGTGGGATCATAACCAACCTAAAGGAATTTTGTAGCCAATACCAAGATGTCCTTATAAAACACTATCCACTTCCCTTTTTGGGTGACGTGGGATAGTTTTAGTTTCCAGATTTTGTGTTCCACGTGCCCACTTTGAGACACGATATCTCATTCATCTTAACTCCACTTTGGACATACTTTTGCTCGTTGCGAAGCTCTCTTTGAGGAGAACGCAAAGCCCCAATCTAATATAAAGATATATAACATCTACATATGTTAAATGTTGTCCAAAGTTTGCAAAAACTCATTTTGCAATAACCATTTTTCTAACAATCCCCCACATGAATGGAGATCAGTCAAAAACACCTGAAAATTTCGGCAAAATTTCTGCGGTTAAGTACTGCATAGGATATGTAGGTGTGACCCTTTGAACCTTCCCTTGTGAGATGCACTTAGTCTCCTAGATCTGAGTAAACCCAATGTCCTTAAACTCAACACCTGTTTACGTAGACGACAATACACACTCACACAAGACTCTCCCTGACCTTGTCAAGTCCTCATAGTCGTGCCCATTATGGTCATGAGCACTAGCCTGGTTCTGCGAGAGCTCTTAGGAATTGCGCCCCCACAATTCCCTTTGAAGCGACCCCACTTCTCTCTCACATAGGTGATTTCATCTTGAATCATTAAAAACATATACTTTCAGATTTCATCTTGAATCGTTATGCTTTATGATTTCATCTTAAACCATTAAAGCCATATGTTTAACCTCTCAACAAGTCACATTGTTATAGGAATGGACTAGGAAGTTACAAGTTAAGTAACTCCCCTACATTGACGTGACTTCCCCCATATTTCTATGATTAGGTTGTCCTATTAAACCTAGATATTGGGATCTCCAGTCAACTAGGTTAGGTTTTCCTTCATAGAAACTCATTCCTTCAAGGGTTTTAGTCCCATTCCTTTGGACGACTTACTAACTAACTCTCTGCTTAAGCGTTTTGTAAACCGATCAGCGATGTTATACTTTGACACCACATAGTTAATTGAGATAACTCCTGTTGAGAGTAGTTGTCGTATCGAGTTATGTCGACGACGGATATGTCTAGACTTTCCATTATACATTGTGCTTTGAGCTCTTCCCATGGCCGATTTACTGTCACAATGTATACTAATGGCCGTTACCGGTTTAGGCCACCTTGGTATGTCCTCTACGAATTGACGTAGCCATTCCGCCTCTTCTCCGCATTTATCTAGCGCGATAAATTCTGATTCCATCGTGGACTTAGCTATAACAGTTTGCTTGGAAGACTTCCAAGATATAGCGGCCCCTCCTAGTGTAAACACATATCCACTAGTCGATCTAGAATCCTTTATGTCAGATATCTAATTTTGCATCACTGTATCCTTCGATAACAGCAGGATGTCTGTCATAATGCAGTCCATAATCGTGACTGTATCTCAAATAATGAAGTACCCTCGTTATAGCTTTCCAATGTACATAACTTGGATTACTAGTATACCTACTTAGCCTACTAACTGCATATGCTAAGTCAGGTCGGGTACCTGTCATCAAGTACATTAACATGCCAATAATCCTTGAATACTCTAATTGGGCAACACCTAAGCCTCTATTTTTAGATAGATGCATACTGGTGTCAATTGGAGTTCTAGCTTGGCCGGAATCCCCCGCATTATGAGTATTAAGAATTTTGTCCACGTAATGTGCTTGACTTAACACAAGTCCATTCTGAGTTCGTATGATCTTTATTCCAAGGATCACATCAGCCAAACCCATATCCTTCATGTCAAACTTTGATTTTAACATGTCTTTAGTAGATCTGATCATCTTGTCGTTACTGCCAACGATAAGCATATCATCGACATACAAACACAAAATTACATATCCACTACTTGTGTCCTTCACATACACACACTTGTCGCATTCATTAATTTTAAATCCACTCTCCAACATGGTGTTATCAAACTTTTGATGCCACTGTTTGGGAGCTTGCTTTAAGCCATACAATGACTTAACAAGTCTACAAACCTTGCCCTCTTGTCCAGGAGCTATGAAACCCTCTGGTTGGTTCATATATATTTCTTCTTCTAAATCTCCGTTTAGAAAAGCCGTTTTCACATCCATTTGGTGAATTTCCAAATTTCTTAATGCGGCAATAGCAAGTATCATTCTAATCGAGGTTATTCGCGTGACGGGCGAATAAGTATCAAAGTAGTCTAGACCTTCACGTTGTCTATATCCTTTGATTACCAACCTTGCTTTATATTTGTCAATGGTGCCATCAACTTTCATCTTCTTCTTGAAGATCCATTTATAGCCTAGTGGTTTATAACCAGGAGGTAATTCCACAAGCTCCCATGTATGGTTTTGTAAAATAGACTCTATTTTACTTTTGATGGCTTCTCTCCATTGTTGCCCTTCCGAGGAAGTTACCGCTTCTCGGTAAGATGTGGGTTCATTTTCTACCATAAAAGAAACAAAATCGGGTCCAAACGATTTCTCGTTTCTTGCCCTTTTGCTTCTTCTTGGTTCAACTTCTTCTTCCTCGGTTTGATCTTGTCTCTCATCTTGGAGATCATTATCATCTCGTTGTCTCTTATCTTGGACAACTTCATCATCTAATCTGGCTGAGCTTCCAGTTTCTTTTGATAAACAAGGAAATATGTGTTCAAAGAAAGAAGCATTCCTTGATTCCATTACTGTATTCTTTTGTATATCTGGATTTTTTGATTCATGTATAATGAAACGGTAAGCACTGATGTTCTTAGCATATCCAATGAATATACAATCCACAGATTTAGGTCCAATCTTTTGGGCCTTAGGAGTTGGCATAACTACCTTGGCTAAACAGCCCCATACTCGTAAGTACTGATATGATGGTTTTTGTCCCATCCATAATTCATAAGGAGTCTCTTCCTTTTCTTTATGAGGTATCTTATTTAAAAGATAAGTAGCCGTCAGAATGGCTTCCCCCCACATGTCCTGGCTCATACCAGAACTAATCAACATGGCAGTAACCATTTCCTTCATGGTACGGTTCTTCCTTTCGGCAATACCGTTTTGCTGAGGTGAATAGGGAGCAGTGAACTCGTGTCTTATTCTATGTTGTGCACATACCTCAGTGAATAGAGACACGTATTTACCTCCTCTATCACTTCGTACAACCTTGATTTTCTTACCAAGTTGATTCTCAACTTCGGTTTTGTATAGAACAAACTTGTCTATAACTTTGTCTTTACTTTTCAATAAGTAAACATAGCAATACTTTGTACAATCATCAATAAATGTGATAAAGTACTAATTGCCACCCTTCGTGGGTAGTGATTTCAAATCACATATGTCTGTGTACCATATCAAGTGGTTCGGTTGTTCGCTTAACCGATTTGAAGGATGTTCTTGTAAGTTTGGCTTCAACAAAAGTTTCACATTTATATTTAGAATCAATATGGTAGTTTGGTATGCTATTAAATTTAATCAATCGATGCAGTGAATTAAAATTTACATGTCTAAGACGAGCATGCCACACATTAGAAGACTCAATCAAGTAAGCAGAAGAGTTCATTTTATTGATTTCATTCTTGACAACCATTACATTGAGCTTAAACATACCATTCATGGCATAACCCTTACCAACATACACTTGATTCTTAGACAAAACAAACTTATCAGACTCAAAAACTAAACGAAAACCAAACTTGTTTAACAGCCAACCGGACACAAGATTCTTACGAATCTCCGAAACATACAAGACATTAGTCAACTTGAGCTCTTTTTTGGATGTCATCTTCAAAACAACATCTCCTTCGCCCTTGATATCAGCAGTTGCAGAATTGCCCATATACAGCTTCTGTCCATTGTCAATCGCTCTGAAAGAGTGAAACATACTCTTATCATCACACACATGACGGGTTGCCCCAGTATCAATCCACCAACCACCATGATTAGTACCAACCAGGTTTACCTCAGAAATCATGGCACACACGTCATATACCATCGCTATCATGTCCACATCATCATTCACCATATTTGCCTGACGTGGATTCACCCGCTTTGGCATCTTGCAATTAGCAGCATGGTGACCAGGCTGGTCACTGTTGTAGCAAATCTACTAGAACTTCTGTTTTACAATCCCAGCTTTAGGAGCAAGGTACTCAGACTTCCCTTTGCTCTTCTTGTCATTCTTCCTTTTGTCTTTGCCTTTTCGATTTGGATTGGACCTTGAAGATGACCCAGCATGCTCAACCAGATTAGCCTTAGCAGAATCAGGTGTATAAGTATCTTTCTGAGCCAGCCTATTATCCTCTTCAATACAAAGACGAACAACCAAGTCTTCAACACTTATCTCCTTTCGCTTATGCTTCAAGTAGTTTTTAAAATCTACCAAACTTGGAGGTAACTTTTCAATAATCATGGCAGCTTAAAAAGTTTCACTCAAAGTCATTCCCTCAGCATGGATGTCGTAGATCAATACCTGCAGATCTTGAACCGGACTGATCACGTTCTTTGAATCAACCATCTTGTAATCTAAAAAGCGAGCTACCACGAACTTCTTTGTACCATCATCCTCTGTTTTGTACTTGTGTTCCAATGACTCCCATAATTCTTTGGCAGTCGTGGTCTTGCGGTACACGTTATACAACGGATCTATTAGACCATTAAGAACATAGTTGTGACACAAGAAGTCTGAATGTTTCCATGCTTCCACAGCTTGCACAGCCTATGCATTAGAGGATTGACCTTTGGCAGGAGGTTCAACCTGAGGTACAGTTTCTTTCAAGAACCGCGCAAGGCCCAAGGTGGTGAGATAGAAGAACATCTTATGTTGCCACCTCTTGAAGTTTTGACCATTGAATTTTTCTGGTCTCTCCGCATGATTAGCCACTATGTTGGTAACCGGCACACCGGTTGTGTTCACAACAGTAGTCGCAGGAGGAGGAGTCTGGGTGTTAGTCATCCTGAAAGATTAAACACAAACAGTTAAACAAACTGTAATTACTCAGTATCTGCTTCTACCGGATCTGTTTCACAGAAACTCAATCTAGGTTTAAGCGAACAACCAGATCAGTTTAATAGAAACTCAATCTTGGTTTCTATAAGTAAACTGATTCGAAAATTTTTCTTAAGAAAGCGTAATGGATCTGTAAACTGCAAATAAAATCTGTTTTGTTAAACTGATTTCCACCAAAACTCTATCTTGGTTTCGACAGAACCAGTTTATTAAAAAAATTTGTAAACAATATTATTCCGATTTAACAAAAGCGTTTTAATTCTGTTTACACTAAATCTGTTTAAAGACTGTTGGGAAACCTGCACACTTTTATTAGTATAAATCGAATAAAAATAACAAGGTAATTAATAGAAAGTAAATAACATAAATTAAACGCATTTATAATGAACAAGGCTCGTGTTTAACACGGTTCCCTTAAAACAGATTCGCCGTCTGTTTCCCAGGGTACAACTTCCAAAGCTGTTGTACAGCCAGACTAGACAACTTGCCTGAAAGATTACGGAAACGATCGATGTTTCTGATCGACGAAATTGCTGGAAATAGGCCGCTACTGAAGCTGTTGTGTATGGTATTATGGAGTACGTTTTCTGTGTCTATAACTGAATGAGAAGAGGCTGCCTATGCAGCCTAAACCTAGCTTGGTTACCAAGCCAAGTTAGCAGATAAGCTTAAGCCGAATTTAAACTTTCAGTATTTATCTTAAACTAAATCAGAAAATTTTAGATAAACTCTTAGTTTAAACACACAAGAATATTCTGGAAACCTTATCAACTGAAAACGAAATCAGCAACAAAAAGATATGCGCGTAGGCGAGCTTTCGGAGCTGCATTCATGTCCGCATGTCGACGGGCTCGCATGAGTTCAGAAGCTTCGAACCTATTTTGGCCCAGAAATCTCATTTTCTACACCCCCCTGCGCGCGCACGTAGGCGTAGGAGCATAACCAACCTAAAGAAATTTGGTAGCCAATACCAAGATGTCCTTATAAACCACTATCCACTTCCCTTTTTGGGCGATGTGGGATAGTTTTAGTTCCCATATTTTGTGTTCCACGTGCTTCACTTTGAGACACGATATCTCATTCATCTTAACTCCATTTTGGACATACTTTAGCTCGTTGCAAAGCTCTCTTCAAGGAGAACGTAAAGCCCAAATCTAATATAAAGATATATAACATCTACATATGTTAAATATTGTCCAAAGTTTGCAAAAACTCATTTTGCAATAACCATTTTTCCAACACTCTTTATGTAAGTCCTGTACAGACTCTCATGCCCATTTATTCTTTAAATGCCCCTATTCTGAAAGAATTTGGGAACCCTTAAAGATCAGAATTCATGGGAATGATCTTCCTAATGACTGGACTAGTCTTGTTGACATAATGGCTAGTAAATTCCAAAACAAGAGTATTAAGAGCATCATATGAAAAATTGTTTTTGGTGCGGCTATGTATTTTGTGTGGCAAGAGAGAAATAAAAGACAGTTTACTAGTGAGAAAAGAACTGGGACTCATCTTCTTAAAGCTATATTGGGAACCATAAGACTTAGACTTGCAAGTGTCAAATTTATGCAGATTCCTTATGTGGATATGGTGGCTAATGAATGGGGAGTTAAGTTCAGATATGTTCAGAGTCCTAAAGCTCTGACTAGTTAAGGAGGTTAAAAGAGGTGTTTGGTTCTACGGATTGCTACTATATATTATATATGGTTTGCATCCTAATTAGCTCTATCATAGATGGCTAGAATCTTGGTGTTTTCTTTAGACTATCAAGGGATTTCAGTGCATTGATTGGCCTTGTGTAGGTTTAATGCCACTGTTCATGCTTGGTGGTCTATATGATATTCCATAAGGCATTTTCCTGTGTGTTTTGTATTTTCTCTTGATGGTTTCAAATGAGGTGTGTAATTGAGGTATCCACACCATGGCTTGAGTATTGATGAACTTTGTTTTTCTTAATTGAGATCTTTCAGTGAATGGCATTTTATCTTGGAATGCTTACCTCTTAGTTGCTTTAGTTTTTCAGTTTGCCTAGAGAGGGACTGAATTTTCATTGGCTCTAAGTTATGTGCATTCTATAAGGTAGGTTTCTCACTGAGTAGGGTAATGATCTGCATGATAGATCAAGTTTCTAGGAATAGTGAGTCATGAAAGATGGGACTACTTGGTCCACGGATTAATCTATCACAAGAGGTATGGTTGGTTCTCTTTTAGGGTGTGTGTTCCCAAATACTGATGCATTGATTATAGAAATATAGGTATTTGGTATAGCCCCTAATTAGAGTGGTATGGAGGTTATAGCTCTCATAATGATGCCTTCCTCCTTCCAGCTAGATTATTGTAGATGTGGGCTGAATGACCTTTTTTGGTAGAAGGGTAGGAAATGTAGTTATGGAGGTGTTATTTTATACACTTTTTCAGGTCATTAAACCCCTATAATCATGCAATTATGCTCAAAATATGTGCTTAATCATTCCTTTTTTGCATTGCTAGCATTTCTAGCATTTTGATGGCTTTTGGAGGAAATACACGTGACTTGGGATCATTTGGAGAAGAAACGGACAAGACTACAAAATCTACACCAAAGTCTCTTGAAGAAGTCTACACAATGCCTGGAGACGGTGTCACAAATCCTTGCGACAGCGTCAGTATATGCAAGAGACGATGTCAGGATTCTTATGACGGCGTCAGAACGTAGCCGCTAGAGGATTCCTATGACGCCGTCGCGGTTGGAATCCTATATATACAAACTCGTTTTAGGGTTTTAAGTGTGTAACTTTTGGGACCCGAACCCTAATATTAGAATATGATTTACGGTGCATCTTAAGCCTTTTTTAGGGTGTTAAAAGCCCTTTCTATCAGCCTTAACTTCATGATTTAATCAAATGAGATCTTCTATCTTTTATCATTCAATATGTTTATGTATTGTATGATTGATTGTCGTTCTTTACTTCCTTATAACATGTTAGGCTAGATCCCTTAGTATTTACTTATGATTACATGAAACCTAGTTTGTAGATCCTTTTAATGTTGCTTCTTGTGATGGGTATGCGCGTTAGGCTTTAGAAAACTAGCCATAAGATATTAAATTGGCATAAACGTCTAGAGAAACGTGAGTGTGTTAAAAGGATACCATCGGCAACAGTCTTCATACTACCTTACCCCTAATATGGTTGATCCCTCTTATGTGTTTTAATTACATGTGATATACTCTTAGGGGCCTTGCAATAGTATTCTTACTACCTTACTTGTGTGTTACCTGAACGGAATATTACATAGACGGCGGGTTCGTGTAATTCGTTCACGAGTTAGGAAATACTTACACAAATCATTGCAAGAGTGATAAAGCAACAAGATTAGGAGAAGCAAACTAGAAAGTAGTGCATGATTAAGTAAATACGTTTGTTTATGATAAAGTTATCACCATTAGTTTAGATTAATATTTAGTTTAATTAATTAAAACAAACCAAACCTCTCAAACCAATGATTTTTACTTGCTTTCATTAAAATAAAAAAATACAAAAAAGAATCCTCTCTCAACCCCTTAGACCTCTGTTAAATTCTATTCGATCCTTCCCAACCTATTCCCCTAGAGAACGATAAAAACCCCTGAGTCTTGCCATACTACACTACAACGGTTAGGTGCTCTGCCTAGGGAGTTGTAAAACTTTTGTGAGTCCACAACACCCGCATCAAGTTTTTGGCACCGCTGCATGGGGAATAGTTAGGTTTCAAGCTTTATCTAGCTTAGGTCTACTTACTCTATTCCTTTCCAGTGAGATTTTATTTTCAGTAAATTAGCTTTCTTATAGTCTATCTTTTCTTCATGTTATTTGTTTTGTAAATCTTTTTGTTGACCTCCATGGAAAATGAAAATCCTATCCGCACACTTAGAGATTACTCCAAACCTAGCCATAAGGGCTATCGAAACACCATTGAGCTCTTCGTAGGGAACAATGTGGTACCTCTGCGATCCGACACCATCCGGTTGGTGCAAAACAGATGCTCATTCTACAGACTTTGGTCCGAGGACCCAAACTAACATCTTAAGGATTCTCTAAAAATTGTGGACTCACTTGACCTTGATGTTGTAAATAGGGAAAGGACGCGCCTGCGTTTATTTTAATTTTCCCTTCGCGATCAAGCTAGCAATTGGCTTGAACCTCTACCAGCAGGATCCATCTCTACCTAGGAGGATCTTACTACTTGTTTCCTTGCTCAATTGTTTCCACTGGGAAAGACAACAAAACTATGCAATGACATCCTGATGTTTCAAAAACATCAAGGAGAGTCTCTTTCTAAAGCATGGACTCGTTTCAAAGACTTACTCCAAAAAGTCCTTCATCATGGCATCGATCTTTGGCTCTAAATCTAAATCTTTTATGACCATGTCAATCCTGCCACAAGGTGAACCATCGATCAGTCTGGTGGTAAGCTTCATGACAGAAATGCTGAAGAATCTTAGGCACTATTAGAGGACCTAGCCCTCTATGACTTTGAAAGTTGGAATGACCCAAGGGACTTCGCTAAACAGGTCAAGGCAATCTCCTTGCCTCAAGATGTCCCGAGTACATCCGACCATCGTCTCATTGAGCTCGAAAATCAAGTCCAACGCTTGATGGAAGTTAATCATGATCCTAAATCATCAGTTCAAGTGAACAAAATCACTTCTTCATGCGAGATCTACAGTAGTCCCCACAACACTCAATACTGCATGGAAAATCCCGAGCAAGCTTTTGTTGATTATGCATCCTTGTGTACTGACGAAGCGGGAGGCAAATGGTTCACTTTCAAACCCGAGCAAAACAACCTTGGTGACATCTATAATCCGTCATGGAAAAGTCACCCAAACCTTAGGTGGAAACAAATCCAAAATTCTCAAAATAATTTTTCAAACCCACCTAATCGTTTTTAGCCTAACGGTTCATTCCCGAACCGCCCCTTCAACAATAATCATCAAAATTTTATTAATCAATCAAATCTAGTAATGAGAGCACTCCTAAGCGACATGGTTAAGAACCCTAAACTGAATGTTAACTTTACCTCTTCAGTTTTGTCTACTCGTTCTTACCCAATGAATGACCCAGTGCTCAACCCGTATCCACAGTTTGATCAATACCATCATAATGTGTCCCACGTGACAAAATAAATCTCATGATGACTGACCAAAAAGAGAAGAGCAAGAAGAAAAGGGTGATCCCGAAAACATCAACACCGACCCACCCTCACCACCTGATTCATCAATCTCACTCATTACAGAAAAAGTTCATAAACTCAATTCGTTCCTGGAGTCACTCAGCTTGGTTCCCCAATCATCCAACACATAATTTATTTGCACAAAGGAGGATGATGAAGACGTAATGTTTATTGAAATAATTAAGAAGTATGATGATTCTCGCAAAGAAGAACTTGAAAAAGATGAAAATGCAGTGACAAGAGGGTTAGAAGTAGAATACTTTGACATATTTCCAACTAGGAGCGAACTAGCTTACCATAAGTACCTAATGAGTGGCCCAATTCCATACCTGTTCTTAAACCCCATCGTCATAGGAGGATGTCCGTCAAGCCTGAAAATACCATGCAATATAGGACATGTGCATATGGAAAAATCCTACATAGATCTTAACTCACCTCTGAACATCATGACCCGAATGCTATACAATTGGATTATGAGGAAAAAACTTGAACCTAGGGAAGACCCGAATGGTGTTAAATGGATGAGCAACTTCACAGGAAGAATTAAAGGAATGGATATCTTCGTAGGAAATTTCACTTATGTTACAGACTTCATGATTGTTGAGGATATTAGTTCAATCATAGACCCTAGGCTATCACAAGTAGTACTATGGAAGCCTTTTGTAGAAATATCAACATGGCTCATGACCTATCTAATAGAGTAGTGAGGTTCATAGACGGGACTAATGAGACTGCCTATAAGATGCCCCCATAAGATAGAGCAGTACAACTCACTATCAGATTTGGAAAAAGAACACGCAAAATCAGTGTACTTTTGAAACGAGGAAGACAAGAGAAGAGGAGTTGAGTACGTGATAAATAAGATATTATGGTTCTATAAGGAATGCTTAGAGCTTAGATCCGAATATTTGACTGGACATGTGAGCCTCCACTAAGTCACGTAAGGACGTGTGACTCCGAGTCTAGCTACAAGACTCGTTAAATAAACAAAAACACTTTTTGGGAGGAAACCTAATCTTTTAATTAATGCATTATTAGGAGTGTCTTGTGTGTTTTATTCTTTATTGTTTATTCTTATATGTTTGAGTCATTTGTGATCATGATTTGTTATGTCTTTAACTTTGTCTTAATTACAATCAAATGTATTTTACATCAAATAAGTGTAGGGGAAAATATCATGTTTTTAAGAACCACTTCAAAAATGTAAAATAAGTTGTTTAGATTAATTCGCGTCTGTTTGAGTCATATAATTGTAATGAGCAAATCTTAGGTTTTATGCATCATTTTCTACAGAAAATATCTAAATGGATTGCGTGCAGAAATTTTTTTCCAGAAAAACGAATGTGAAATTTTCACAGTGCCTGAAGATGGCATCAGGATTTTTCCTGACGGCGTCACGTCTCCACACCTATGAAAATTCAAAATTTTCTATTATTTTTGAAAATATATTTTGTACAATTTCAAATTTTGTAATTTTCTTAAAAACCTGCAACACACCTATGATTACTTCATCACTTTCATCCTATCTTTACTGCTTTTATAGAGTCAACCCTAAAGTTTCATTGTATATATTATTATCCCGCCAATTTTACGCCTAGGTGTAGTTGTCTTTGTCTTTGATTTACATGTTATATTTGATGAGAAGAATCTTGAAAATTCTTAGGAAGTTTCATTAGACGACTCTTGGATGACGATTTAACTAGTTATCGCATGTTTCTTCTCCATTATTGAGCAAACCAGGGAAGTATTAGTTTCTCTCAACTATTTTCTTTTCCCTTTATTCGTTTATTCGAGTACTTTTAAAGAACATTAGGGACAATGTTCAACTTAAGTGTAGGGGGAATTAAGCCTTAGTAACTATTCTTTCAATTGCCATTTGCTTTGTCCTTAAAAATGATGTGTAATATACCGAAACATAGCGTAGAAGGTAATTTTGACCAAAATTTAAAAAAAATTATGACACATACCAAAATGTGAGATTCACCTTTAGATCTTTAGAAATTCGGGTATCCATTGTTGATACCCAAGATGATTTTATCTTTAGCTTTCTCGAGTTAAGGATCAAGCAATCATGTGTATCTATTCTATAGTTATGGATGTGTATATGTTGTTTTGTCACCTTTTTTGGAGCATTGGTATCGTTTTAAAATTATATGAGTCTATCGATAGTGTATTAAGTTCTAGAACTTGTTTTTGTGATGCATCCCGAGACCGCATAGTGAGAATTATGATTTGCTAAATGATAAGAGGCACTAGGATTAACCCATGTTTTAAACCTATAATTGTTATTATGGTCACCTCGACTATATAACTATCCCACACCCTTTCCATGCACTTATTCTTAGTGTACGATACCCCTAGTACACCCCTTCAAGCCTATTCTTTTCACGGTTCGCGTATTTTTTTGGTTAATCCATATTATTAGTGAAGAGCATTGTTAAACCCTGAACTAGTTGTTACACCTAAATCGCCTTGCCTACCTTGTATGTACTCGCTATTAATACATTATTGTTTAACCCAAGTTAATTATTTGTGTACACGGTTGCTAAGTCCTTATCCTTGTAAATACAATTTTCGGACGATTGGGATTCATGATAGTATTTATTTTGAGAAAAATGGGGAAGAAAAGTTAAATCATTACCCCTATATTTGTTTAATAGTCTCCATGTTATTTTGGTCCATCTCAATTTGGGTCATTATCTAGTTTTATGTATTGAGTTTTAAAAACTCAAGTGTAAGGGTGTATCTATAAACCCTATGTAATGTATTATTATGTTTAAGCGATGACAGGGCAAAAGTGTACGAAAAAAATAATTCGAAGAAAAAATATATAAAAATCTAAAAAAATGTACCGGCTGCCACTTGCTTATGTTTATGTTCATCATAGGGTCAAGAAAAGAAAAAAGAAAAGAGATTGATGTAGAGTTTTTATATCATTGTCTGAGTCTTTGGCTTAGCAGCCCAATCATCGTGTATTCTTATAAATAATTTACTCAACACTTAACCTCAAATTCACCTAAATACCACCCCCAAATATATATCTCATCCATTTATGTTTCCATTATTGTTATCATACACCTACACACCACAACCTTTAAAAGACCTATTTGATTGTAATTTATAGTACACGCGCCTAGCAGTGGAGGTTTGATCATTTACCAAGTCTATGGTAATTTGTATGTTACGATAGATAATGAGTATTATTTTTCATTTCCCATATTGTTATAATTCACTATACACCTGAGAGAAAGAGAGAATCCAAACACTTATTTGAGGTGCTGGTACATATTTTTCGTGCTTTTAATTACGAGATCTAGAAGGTTGTGTCATAAAATAACTTTGAATAGTAGGTTAAATGCCCCAAATATTGCTATTGTCTAGGTAGAAAATACCATTTGCTTGAGGACAAGCAAATCCCAAGTGTAGGGGTATTTGATGAGGTGTTAATTTATACACTTTTTCAGGGTCATTTAACCCCTATAATCATGTAGTTATTCTCAAAATATGTGCTTAATCGTTCCTTTTTGCATTTTTAGCATTTGGATGGCTTTTGGAGGAAATACACTTGACTTGGGCTCATTTGGAGAAGAAACGGACAAGACTGCAAACTCTACACCAAAGCCTTTTGAAGAAGTCTGCACAGTGCCTGGAGGAGGCGTCGCAAATCCTTACGACGGCGTCAGGATATGCAAGAGGCGGCGCCAGGATTCCTATGACGGCGTCAGAACGTAGCCGCCTCAAAAGAAACCCTAAAAGATTCAGCGAAGCAACGGCGTCCGAATACTTACAACGCCGTCGCCGTTGAAATCTTATATATACAAACTCGTTTTAGGGTTTTTAAGTGTGTAACTTTTGAGAATGGAACCCTAATATTAGAAAACGATTTGTGTTGCATCTTAGGCCATTTTTAGGGTGTTAAAATTCCTTTGTATCAGCCTTAACTTCATGATTTAATAAAGTGAGATCTTCTATCTTTTGTCATTCCATATGTTTATGTGTTGCATGATTGATTGTCGTTCTTCACTTCCTTATAACATGTTAGGCTAGATCCTTTAGTATTTACTTATGATTGCATGAAACCTAGTTTGTAGATCTTTTTAATATTGCTTCTAGTGACGGATATAGGTGTTAGGCTTTAGAAAACTAGCCATAAGATATTAAATTAGGATAGACGTCTAGGGAAACGCGAGTGTGTAGAAAGGATATCATCGGTAACAGTCTTTATACTACCTTACCCCTAATATGGTTGATCCCTCTTAAGTGTTTTAATTGCATGTGATATACTCTTGGGGGCATTGTAATAGTCTTTATACTATCTTACTTGTGTGTTGCCTTAACAGAATATTACATAGACGGTGGATTCGTGTAATTCGTTTATGACTTAGGAAATACTTACACACATCATTGCAAGAGTAAAAAAGCAACAAGATTAGGAGAAGCAAACTAGGAAGTAGTGCATGATTAAGTAAATATGTTCATTTATCATAAAGTTATCACCACTAGTTTAGATTAATATTTAGTTTAATTAATTAAAACAAACCAAAACTCTTAAACCAATGATTTTTACCTACTTTTATAAAAATATAAAAATACAAAAAGAATCATCTCTCAACCCCTTAGACCTTTATTAAATTTTGTTCGAGCCTTCCCAACATTTGTGGATCTAGGTGTTATATCATGACTGTTCATAACTCGTTGGATCTAGGTGTTATAACATTACTGTTTAACGGTCCTCACATAATAGAAGGTTAATGCTACCAAAATTCAAGGAACGATAGGTCATGCTTCTATATCTTCAATTATTTGTTAACCATTACATGTTCATGTAACCAACAAAGTAATAACCTCATATCCAACATCGCCATACTCATAAGCACATACTCATACTCAAGATTCAAATTCATACTATTAGCATCAAAGATTCAAGAAATCAATAAGGCTCAAATTTTAACAAGGCAAAGCCCTTCCTCAATGTTAGACCGAAGATTATCATATGAAAATTGCAAGATAGCGATTGAATATCCACCCCACAAGAGAAAGGTTAATAGCTTTCAAAATGATGCAAAATATGAGTATGTTGGTCCAAAGCACAAGGAGATTTAGATATATCCTCATGTATAGAAAGTGTCACGAGCGTATGAAGATTAAAGTGTCGGTTACTACTATCAAGTTCATCCAACACAAGGAAAGATTTAAAGATCTCGAAACACAAAGTCAAAAGACAAAGACTTAAGATCAAAGATCATGAAGCATGAAGGAACAAGTCAACTACAACAAAGTTCAAGATCAAGACACAAGACCACATAGAAACAAAGTATTTTTTGGGTAAAGGGTTATCCCGGTAAATGTATTAATCACAAATAACGTTTAAGTACAAAGGAATGTGGCTGAAGTACCACATTGACCTCAAGCAATAGCTTGATCTACCACTAGAGCACAAGAGACATGCCTCATAATGCACCTAGACACAAGACTTTTATACAGACCTATGCTATCCGTATACCAAGCCACCAACCAAATGAAAAAACTAGGACAAAACCAATAATCAAAATTCATCATAAGAACAGATCATCCATAAAGCCTAAACGATGAAGGAATCTTCCACTTCGATAAGAGCTGGTTCACCTTGGACGTATTCTTGAATTTAAATGTGAGGAGTTTAAGGCGAACCGTTACCATAATAATGTCAATAATCTCCTCCGAAGATTTTTTTCCTTCTTGAAGATACGATTATTTCTTTCCAACCAAATAAAATTCGAGGCCGCCGCCAGGTGAAGACGAGCAATTATGCTAGAAGCTGTTCTTTTTTTCGCTATTGGATTAAGGAAAGTAACAATATCATTGATCATAGGAGGGACATGATCCATTCCAGCCAGCAGACGAATGTTACTCCAAACCTGATGAGAGAACACGCATTCAAAAAATAAATGTTCGTGTGAGTCTTTCAAGGACTCGCAAAGAGGGCACCGTAACATGTTAAGATCCACATCAGGTCCCACATCCCATTGGGGCATACAATCCTGCTTTTTAAGACTACGACGCATAACAAGCCATAGGTGAAACGCATGCCTAGGGACATTATGTGTGAACCATACAACTTTTGACCATGTCACCAACGTACCTCTCGGTCTGATGTCCTCCTAAACATTCCTCACAGAGAAGTCCTTTAAGGTACCATTCAGATCCCGCTAATGGACTACGTCCTTTTGATTAATCAGAATAGGAGTATGGCACATAGAAGCAAAGTTCAATGTAAATTGTATGACTGCCCCTTTTAGGGAGATTGTTAGACTTAGAAATTAGAAGTTAACTATGAAATGTTGGTCATCAATGTAAAATGTCAGTCTTTACGTAATAGAGACTTTGTAATAATGTAATAGGCATAGTTAGGAACTCGGGATCGGGTTTTAATCTAATATTGTATATGTTGTGGGCCAAAAACCCAACCAAAGTCGTGCCCGTCCCAACCAAACAACCATAACCGACCCATATGCCTTAGAGAAGTATAAATATCCTCTACTAGCATGTTAGGAGGGGTGTGAGTAAGCGTTTAATCTCATTACATCATCTCATTTTCTTTCCTTTTCTTCAAGTTGAGTCATGCAACACAACACCACTACCACCTCCATTTCTTGTCTATTTTCTTATTAAAACTTGTACTTTTATATGTGAAATGAGTTAGTAATCGTTCCTAACAGTGGTATAAGAGCCACTTTAAGTTAACCGTGATCATTTAAAATACGTGATTAAATTATGTGATCATTTAAAGACTCAAGTGCGGAATCTCCCTTTATTTGCGAAAAAATTTCAAATATCAATGCACATGTGTCGGGGGTATTTAACAAAAAAAAACTTTTAAAGTGTCAAACATTTTGATTAATTTCTTAAACACTTTGATTGATTTTCACAAAGATTTCATGGTTTCGATCTCAATACCAAACAACCAACTAATTCACGTTGATTATGAAGTCATAGGGTGGTTAAAGTTATGTATTATCCAATGATTCAACTAGAACCGGAAGGATCTACCCAGGGATATTCAATAGTTAGAATAGAAGACCTTGGGTAAGATAAAGATGAATGAGAAAAAGAGAATAATGTTGTCTAAAGCATGAGTTAGCACCAGAACAATCACAACATAATATTAGTAAGGACGTTTTGGTAAACATTGAAGGGGTTGAATAATGAAAAAGAAACGTTATGTAATGGGAGAAAAGAAATGAGCCCTCCATACACTTTTGGCACAAACCGGAGCAATACATAAACTATCAGAATCACGAAGATGATGTTTGATATCGAAGAATGTCTTCATGGACCCAGTGATGTAATGCATAACCATTTTCAGCCACTTAAGTTTCTCTCAAAAGATTATTGTTTCATTTATCATGTAGATTAACGCCTTACTTGTTGGCTTCTCACTCCGATCACTAAAATCAAAACGCACTAATCGAGTCTAGACCCAATAGTTCAACATATATATCTCATTAGGACAATATTATGATATACACTTGTTCATCACAATCAAAAACACAAGTGTTTCGGAGAGTCCTACGCATTATCCTTGTGATCATGCCACAAAATTCAGTGTGCTACACTTTAGTATTTCACAGTGACAAATGTAAGTCCTCCCGATGTCAACATCAAACAACACTGAAAGAAGGTGACTTACGAGATTCTTTACGAATCATACTTGTGCCAACTGAAAATCCAATGTGATCCGCCTTATGAGAATTAACGGGTACATCAAAATTATTGTTGTTTACTCCACAGTTTACATCAATACCTTATTGAAAATACCAACTCTTCTCACGCAATCAATTCCTTATTGTAAATACCAACTCTTCTCAAGCAATCAAA
This sequence comes from Tanacetum coccineum, assembly GCA_026074375.1. Classification (NCBI taxonomy): domain Eukaryota; kingdom Viridiplantae; phylum Streptophyta; class Magnoliopsida; order Asterales; family Asteraceae; genus Tanacetum; species Tanacetum coccineum. The sequence continues at coordinate 20,426 of BQNB010058875.1, forward strand.
ACCTTATTGAAAATTCGACACATTATCGGTTAAATCTCGAACAATGCGTGTGAATAGTTTTTGTCTCATTCGGAACAGCTTACGGAATGTTGTTTTGTCGTAGATTGGGTTTTCAGCGAAGTAAGCCGCCATTATACGATTATGAGCACAATGACGATCTCTATCTACCGGGTTGCGTGGAGTTTTTGGGATTGCAAAAATGCAAGCATGAATAAGGAAAACAACGTCTTTTAAAAACTCTAGATTGAGACTTTTAACTTCGTTTTCCTCATATGTATGCGTAAAAAAAGATTGATCGGAATTCGTTTGTTGGAGTTGAAAAGTTAAAGTGTGTGTATAAAATGAAGTATTGAGGTATTTATGAAGTAAATTTATTAAAATTTTAAAAAAGAATCTTTATATAAAACAAACACCAATATAAATTAAATACATTTGACGGTGGATTATACACGCTTCTACACAAAGCTATAAATATGTTGTCTTCTTATTGCTTCCTAGTTATCGAGCTACATTATTACTTTTTCTTGTTCTTCACTAATGTTAAAATTAGTCTTATATTTGTCAGCCATGTGGTTAAGTGTATTTGCTTAGTTATAGTTTTAGTTAAATAAGGATGTTTGTTTGCATTGTTACACATATAATAGCGGATGTTTCTCTTTCGTTTTTCTTTTTCTATTACGATTCCTTGTTTGACAATGAACGGTTTTCTCCCTCTCATTCTTAATAAATAGAGGTGAGGGGGGAGAAGTTCATTGTACCGTTGATTTTTTTATTTGATCAATAAACTTAACTTTTGGGTCATATACATGTGGGTATTTTCTATTCTGTCGAGCATAGAGATTGTGGGTGTTAGGTTCTTCTAGCGTTGATCGAAGTTCCGCATTCTAGCTTCTTGGTTTGTTGGTTAATATCCAACAATTAACAACAAGTTCTTCGGCGTTTTGAGATGATGACAAGTTCAATCGGAACTCGCGTATCAGGTACGTACACTAGTATATCACTAGCTAGCACATGATGTAAATCCTGTTTAGTATCTATATACACATTAATGTTTTGTAATATGAAAAAGATCTTATATGCAGGTTGTCGGGTTTTTTCAATGGTTTCTGAGAAATTGGGCAGTTTTGCTAAGCTTGTTTGTAATTTTTAAGTTAATATGATCGAACGACATTTAAGGATATTAGTGCATAATTCGAAGGATATAGTACGAATGATAAAACGTGATTAGTTAGAGTTAACGGTCTATGATTCATCATTGTTACTTGTTAGATGTGCTTTTACTTGTTGTTGATAAAGCGTAAACTAATTAAATCATGTGGAATACGTACATGCAGCAATTGTCAAGAAGGGATTTTTCTTCAAGGCATCAACAGAGACGGCTAAAGATTATGGGGAGGTTGAATCCTTTGAATACAAACACAAAGATAATTCAAAGCATACATTCATATGGACCGAGAGCTTCACGAACATCACTCCTTTTCATAAGGCATATGTTATCAAAACAACGTATCCTGACCTCTATCTCATAACGCCAAATACATTTATCGTCAAACCACACACAATATGTGTAGTGACTGTCACAAGAATTGATTATCTAGTAGTGCCTCTACTAGACATGATTACAGAGGAGAAGTTTTTTGTAGACACATTTCGTGTCCCTGAAGGTGCATCCGTCGAGGACATTACATCACATCTATTTTCTGTTTCAATGGTAAAGAATCTATTCTAAAGAAACCAAAGGTGTGCCTAGGTGACAATTCCGGGATTCAGGAGACGAGATCGAAAGTTGAAGAAAGGGATTTAAGGACGGCTACTATAGTTATAAGACGTATTGATAGATTGTTTAGGTTATGCAAAAAAGAATTCTAAGGTTTACTCAGCTCTTTTGTATTGGTGTTGGTTACATGCAAGTTTTGTTATCAAATTATTATCTATACTTTCTTTGTTGTGCACAAAACTAAGAAATTAACACGTTATATTTTACAAATCTTCTGCAAAATCAAATAAAGACCATAATTTAGTCTCGTTAATTTGTTCAAACAGTAAGCAACTAAGCAAATTAACAGTTGAAGCAACCCTAGTAATTAATTATATGTTATATCCAGAAATAACATTTGAAGCAACCCTAGTTTGTTCACCATTGATTTCACTGGTTTAAGGCTTATTTAAATTGTTGGTGACCTATTTTACTTATTTTGGCAAAAACATTATTATTGGAGGTCAGGTTAGACAGCTTATTTTTTTGGGTAAAGGGTTTCTCCGGTAAATTTTATTACTCCAAAAAACAGTTAAGTACAAGAGATGAGGTTGTGTCTCACATCTCCACATGTTATATAGGCAAACAACTTCCTTTAGGAAGGGAAACAACTAGAACAACCCTAAAAAGAAATACTAAACTATTTCTTCTTACGACCTCTAACTTTAATATCAAAATAATCACAAAACGCTTGAAGCATTTCAGGATATTCCTGACGTTCATACAAATCATCATCGTATGGGTTGTATTCGTAGTCATCATGAGAATCCTTCCATTGCTCAAGCAGGTTTTGTGTACCATAACCATCACTCTTAGTCAAGAAATTAGCCATATCATTATCGACCAAAGCAACCTCGTCCTCACTATCCTCGTCAACCTTACTCAAAGGTTTTCCTTCATTATCCACCAAAATGGCCTTCCCAATAATTAAATTTTCCATCTTATTAATTTTTTTTCATAATAGGAGTAGTACCAGGACTACTCGATTCCGCATTCCAGAACGAAGATTCACTATAATTTGCCTCTTGACTGGCAAAATGTGTAGATCCCTCGTTGGTACCCAATTCCACATCATTATCAACCGAATTAAGCGCATCAAAGGAGTTTGACTTACTAACCTCATTAGTAGGCTCCACGTTTTTCTTCTTGTTCCCTCCATTATTGGCAGAAGACTTTTTTGAGACAGGTTGATAAACTTGTTGTTTTGATGATTTAAATCCTATCTTCTGACTAGTTGGAATTCCTTTAGGAGTTCGACTAGTTTTTTTAAAATTCTGTCACACTAACACCTAAATTCTTTGGACATTCCTCAAGAACATGGCCAAAGATCTTGCAACACGCACACCTAGGAGGTTTGCACTCATACTCAACACGAATATTACAAGTATAGTAGCCCTCCCTAACAATTTTAGGCATAGCAGCCACAATATTATCTTTCAACTCCACATCTGCTCTAAGCTCAATCATAGCTCTAGCATAGCTAGACCTACCCCAAGATTGCATGCACATATCAGTCGTATAAGAGTCAAGCATTAGAGGAGTATCTAGTTTAGTAGCAATGGCGCTCAAACCATCTTCACTGAACGCCGTAACCGAGACACCATGAAGTTTAACCTAAACAAGAACCGTACCAACATCTTCTTTCAATAGGTTCACATCAGGATGCCATTTATTTAGAATAAGTGGATTATTACGAATAAACCACGGACCATTTTCAAGCATAGCATTCAGACCCTCCATAAAGCTAAATTGAAAGGAGAATAACCCTGTAGACTAGCTAAACATTGATCTAACTAGCCCATATTTACCCCAAGTGTTCCTAACATAGTTAGCAACAAAAAGATAGACGACCCGCTTCCCCAAGAAAAAACCATATGCAGTGTTAGCAAATGCTCGCTTATAGCTCTAATCGACTCAACCAAGACAACCACATCAATCCATTACCCCCCGGTGTATATAAAGTATGAAAATTAACTTTCGTCCTACTTCGTTTACCAGTAGCATTAGCATATGAGGGCTTACCAGGAGCATTACCAGCTGAATTAGCTTCCTGTGAAGGTAGTGGTAGGTTCGATCCCAAATCTGAAGTATTCACCCCGGGACTTTCCTTCGCAACAGACTCTTCAACCATAGATGGAGATACAACCTTCTTAGCAGCATCAACACGAGGAGTAGCATCCTTCAGTATCCCATATGAACCCGAAGTCGAACTAGTACCTGTATCCATAGTTGTCTTTTTCCTATGATTATTATTCCTCCCTCCCGCATCCAAAAAACCAGGATTCATGGTTAAACCATGCAATAACAAGTAAACCACACAAGCTGAATCCTACAACCTTGACACAACCTGACTTGGATCAATCGAAACTAAAACCCTAACGTGTGTTTGATCTCAAGAAACCCTAGTAACAGAAGATAATCAAGCTGTGATAAAGAATTAATAAAACAAAACAAGAAACCCTAGATGCAACTTAATTAGTAGAAACGCTAAAACCGAAAACAGATCCTCAACAATAAAGATCAAACCACGATTGTAACGAGGAAGGAATAGAGGAGTTGAATTCCAATAACAAGCCATAGGAATGATGGAGATCGAATGAGAAGGAGACCGAGGTTTAGGGATTTTTTTTTGTCGCCAAAGAAATCGCCACAAAGGGTTTCGGTTTAGGGGAGGGTCGTTAGATCCATCTGAAGTTGTTACTGGGTTAGACAGCTTATTTGACTAAGGGTCAAAACATATCAAACCAAGTTAACTCAATTTACTCCTTTAACTTATACATATGAATCAAATTATTTTTTACTTTCCTAAAGTAAACCCAATTCACTAAGTTAAACATATACTTTATAAGTCAAACTAATAGAAAATGAATGTTGACTTTATTAATGAAACAAACTAACACATTCAGCAAGGCAACAATATGACTAACAACACACTTTTATATTCAATCGGATATTTTCATTTCATATGTCAACAAAAACCACATACATCCATAAGACCATAATCATTACCAACAAAAAAAACTGTTACCTACTAAGAACATCTACCAAAAAGCTAATATATATTCGACCATTTTTCAGGAAAAAACAACTACCCTAAAGCTTAAAATTGTGCAGTAAACATAAAACCTAAGCACAAGCCAACTTATGATGAGATTTTTCCTCAACTTGATTCGTTTTTCTTCAACCATATTAGGGATTTCTTTAATCTCACTAAGTGACCTCAACAAACCAGTGATGATCTAAATAGACCTTGACACATGGGTGAATCAAACCACCCGAGAAAGTTGATACAACTTGGACTTTGAAAATATAAAAATGTGTAAATAAAAGAAGAAAATAACTTGTTATATATTTTTCAAACCGATTGTACTTATGAAAGTAGGACAACCATAGAAACAACGATAAGGATTCCGATTAGTCCACGATGTTCTGTGATCACAGCTTGCAAACCACACAAACAGTGAACCATTTTCTTATGTGTGTGTTTTTAACTTGCAAACCATCATTTATAAAATAAAAAACGCTTTAGGAAGCAATGATGTAAGTAGAAAAAGAAAAAAAAACCACAATAAAAGTATCCGTTCGATAATCTGACTCAAGGACAAACAGTGAAATAATGAAAAATTCTAAATTACATAAATGTCCATGGTTTGAAACTCAAATAGGAGTCAAAGTAACGACGGTTACGTATAACGGGGCTCGAGGGACCAAACAGACACCAAAACTCGACTTTAAGGATTAACAATATCGACCCTCATTATCTGAGGATGAAATTCGCAATTGGCCCTAAGTTCAGAGACCGGTGTAGTTTACCTTAAAGATTTAGAATGTTTAATATCCTCGATTAGCTAAATTTACTGTTTCATTTAGATTTTAATGAGTTTTTTATGATAAATTCTGGCCTAAAACACATTTGGGACAGTACTTATCGAACTACTGGCTACATGCATCTCAAAATATGAAAGGTCTTGTGCTAGTATTGGTTAAGTTCAACCGATTGAGTACATCATAGTTAGGACCAACGAATCTACTGCAAATGTGTAACCTCTATCCCTTCTAAAAAGCCTACTGCCAACACTAGCGAAAATAAGAAGAAAGATGTGGAACTTACAACAAAGGTTAGTAACTCAAACCCATTTGATGTGCTTAATTCAGTTGAAAATAATGTGGAAGGACTTCAAATCTGGCTAGTAAAGAGGCCAATCCTAATGGATCCTCGTTTTGTTATGTGGAAACTAGTAGTACTAGTATTAGATGATGTTTGTTTATTAAGAGGCTCTGAATCTGAATCTGATTCGCACATCTAAATCTGAATATTCGGTAGAAAAGTCTAAATCTGATTTTTATCTGAATTTGAATAAGTGGTTAAGAAATCTGAATCTGAATGAAATAAAACTATTTGTTTTGGTAAAAACATTTAGATGTGTTAAACTATAGTTTTTATAATTTAAATATAAAAGGATTACATTCACACAAGAAATAAACTTTATTAAATAAAAAACAACTTTTATAATATAATATATTTAAAGTTTGAATTGAACTTCTTAAAGCGATTAACTAAATAAATTGTGTTAGAATTGAGATGTATGAGTCTGAAACCATACCCTTCAATTTGAACAAAATATGAGTTGACACATATCATCTTATACACTCATTATCTAACAAAAATATGCAATGATTTTATTTAATACTTTTAATACAAAAAAGAGTAAAGTACATTTTTAGTCCTTGTGGTTTGGTGTGTTTTTCACTTTTAGTCTAAAATTTAAAAAAAATTGGTTTTTAGTTTAAAAGAGATACTTTTGTTTCACTTTCAGCCCAAAAGCATATTGTTTTGGTCCTTGTGGTTTGGTGGGTATTTCACTTTTGGTCCAAATTTTCAACATGTTTGGACTGAAAGTGAAACAAAAGTATCACTTTTAGATTAATACCAAAACTTTTTTGAATTTTGGACCAAAACTAAAAAACGTATCAAACCACAAGGACCAAAAATATACTTTACTCAAAACAAAGGTGAAATAAAAAGAAAAAAAATAAAGAAATTCAAAAAAATTCAAAAAAAATCATAACAAAGTAAAATAAAATAATAAAAAAGACATTAAAAGGTGTTAAGACAGCCCTCACATCTAGTTCAGTAAGAGGTTTATGTCTCTTACTGCCCCTTAATGATTAGAAAAACACAAACGCTCTTAACACTGCTTGCCTCTTACTGCCTCTCAATGACTTGAAAAAATCAAATAGTCTTAATGACCCAAATGCCTGACCGTGTCTGAATGAGTCAGTTTAAGATGTTGTTAAGAGGCATTTCTGAAAAAACAAACACCGCCTTACTCCTATTGTTGATAAAATTGGGATGTTTAAAAAACTAATTATTGATGAAAAAGTTACTCTTGTGGATGATGAGGGTAAATCTCTTAAAAAGGTTGATTATCCGGATGATCATGATAGTGATGATGAAGTTGAATTAGTTGATAATGTTATGCCACATTTTCTGGCTTCAGAGAGGGTTGGTTTTGGCACTAATAGTCTTTTTGGGTAAAGGGTTTCCCCGGTAAATGTATTACTCCAAAAAAGCTATTCAGTACAAAGGATGTGGGTGAGTCCCACATCTCAGCCCGTTACATAGGCAAAAGGCGAATATAACAAGCACAACTACTCCATAGGAGGATACTACTAAGACTAGATTACAATTGACTCAACAAACATCAAAAAATCTATTACTTCTTCCTGCCACGGACCGTGATATCAAGATCATCACAAATAGACTGAAGGTGCTCGGACAAATAATGATTCTCGTACATATCGTCATCATACGGGTCATAATCATCATTATCCGGATAAGTATCCCTCCATTGTTCCAACAAGCTATTTGTACCATAACCTTTATCACTTCTATCCTTACCACTCGTTGAGATCCTTAAGTTAGCAGTTTCATCAAAAACCACTTCCACTTCACTATCACTTTCCACAATACCCGAAGGAACTAGCGGGTTCCCATCATTATCCAACAGCCGAAGTTTACCTTCACAAATTTTTCATTCTATTTTATCAATTTTCTTACAAATAGGAGTATTACTAGCAAACTCTCCATTATTATCGATATTCATAAAAGAGGATCCACTTGAAGTAGCTTCATTACTTACTAAATTAGTAGTCCCCCTATTGGTACTAAACTCCCTATCATTGTCGACCGAATAAAGAACATCAAATAGATTTGAATTATTAACCTCAATAGTAGGTTCCACACCTTTCTTCTTATTGCCACTAGAACTAGCATTAGGCTTTTTGGGAACAGGTCGATATTCTTTTTGAGGTTTAAACCCTATTTTTGACCAACTGGAACACCTCGAGAAGATTGACTAGGCTTCTTCACAGTCTTCTTCTCGACAACACCTATATTCTTCGGACATTCCTCATGAATATGTCTAAAAATCTTACAAGACGAACACCTAGGAGGTTTCCACTCATACTCAACACGGACATTACATGTGTAATGGCCCTCCTTAGTAATTGTATGCATAGCCACGACAATGTTATCTTTCAACTCAACATCAGCTCAAAGCTCAATCATAACTCTATCATAGCTTGACCTACCCCAAGATAGCATGCACATATCAGATGTATAAGAGTCAAGCATTAGAGAAGTACTCAGTTTAGTAGCAATGGCACTCAAGCCATCCTCACTGAAAGCCGTAACAGGTACACCATGAAGTTTAATCCAAACTAGAACAGTACTAACATCTTCCTTCAATAGATTTTCATCCGGATGCCATTTCTTCAGGATACGTGGGTTATTCCGGATAAACCATGGACCATTCTCAAGCATAGCATCTAATCCGTCTATGGAGTTATGAGAATGCTAATTAAGTCTATGACCCATACGATGCTGATATGTATGAAAGCCAGAAAATTCTTGACTATATTCAATCTATATGCGATAATTTGGATATCAAAGTGCGAGGTCGCAAGAATAAATAGTTTTTTAAATTATTGATTCATTTGTAGTCTAGTCACTTTGTGTACCTTCCTCTAAAAAATTAGTTTGCTTATGTAACGAGTGAAGATGTGAGATTCATCATCATCCATTATACTTAATTGTTTTTTAAGTAATAAAATTTACCGGAGAAATCATTTACGTAGTACTTAAAAAAAAGTTGATGACAGTCACTTGATCGACTATTGAAAGCTAGCTGCTAGTCATAAAACCGATATGAAAGTACTTACGAGTTTGTATATTAAAGGGTTTAACAATGGAATTACAAGTATAGCTAGTGTTATTATTGGATCCTTGATTGGTCCCAGTATTGTTTAATGAAGCGACAAATGCAAGTATTTTTATGTTTTAATGCAGAGTAGTTTCTTATAAGTTTCTTATAAATTACCACTCTTTTTCTACTCGATAACTAATAATGTTGAATAGTGTATGATAAAATTGAGACGTTCGGCTGCATTTATTTTGTTTTTCGGACCAAACATGCGAATTGGGTACAATTATAGGGACGGGCGGCGTATTCAAGTTTATCTATATATACTACATATAAACCGTTTATCTCTTTTAGTTGAATGTTGAAAGTTGAAGTAGTTTGCCTAAATTGCTCCTAACTACCCTTGAGATACCTTGATTAATTTTAAATTTGGCAATTTTTAAAAAATACACACTATATTAATTTTAAGAAGCACACACTTTCTATAAAAAAAATACACGATTCGCATCAAGTGTCGAACATGAATCACGATTTCGCAAGTATAATCATTTGCCGCTATACATCGTTGCTTTATACGAGTATTCGTCTAGTATATAAAATTAGGGGGCTCTATAATAAACACAAAGCCCACCCTAACCTCTGCATGCAGGTCATTAGCGGGTGTTAAAGCTGGGGCTGGTAATTTCTGACCGGACATGAAACAACACAAAAATTACCAGGTTTGTGTTGAGTCGAAATAGATTTTGGGTCGCGTTTAGGTCGACCCATCAAACTCGTTTAATAAACAGGTCAGGTTCGGGTTAAGAATAAATTAAGCAGGTTCACCCGCCCACCTGTTTACGATTTTGTTTTTAATTTAAAAAATATTTATATTTTATTATACGAGTTTAATGAGTTAAACGGATCGAACAACAAACCCGTTTAACCTATTTAACCCGTGTAATGTGCCAACTTTTGTATATATAAAATGGGTTAAACGCGTCAACGTGAAACCCGTGTAACCTATTTATGTCGTCAACTGAAGTATATATACATGTTGAATAGGTCAGGTTCAGGTTATGTGTAAACAAGTTAGAGTTGACATACCTGACCTTATTATTTAGATGGTTCGTGTTAAGGTTTTCTGACCCACCCACTTGTTAACTTGAACCCGACAACCTAAACCCGACCCGAGTTGTCACCCTTAGTTAGAGTCCATCGTATAAACGTGTTACCAGAAATAACATCAAATGTATACTTAAGGTATGTTACAAAAATAAATTTAATTAAAGGAGAAATTCATAGAATAATAACCAAGTTTCAATATTGTTTCACTAAAGTCACTCAAAGTTTGTTTTAATTACTAAAACCACTTAAGTTTCATTATTGTCTCTCTAAAGTTACTCAAACTTTATTTTCACTACATAAATCACTAAAGTTTACATATTGTTCTAAGATTGTCAAAATTTTGAACATTTATTTAATAAAATGAACATAAACTTTTAATATGTGCTTAATTACACATATTTTATATCCAATAAAACGAGCCTAAATGACCAAAAACAAACAAAAACCGCCAAATATATGTTTGTTTTGCATTTGTGTTGTGCAGGAAACGGATATTCACAAAAGGACGAAAAATAAAGCCAAAAACGACAAAACTGAGCACGGAATGGAAAAGTGTGAAGCCAAATCAAAGCCAAATCCAAGTCAAAAAGTCAACAGAAAAGTCAAACAGTCAAAGTCAAAGTCAACCCCGACAAAGTCAAAGTCAAAAGAAAGTCAAAGCAAAGAAAAATATAACTTGAGGGACTGTAATTGCCAATTCCCAAAGTTATATTACAAAGGAAACAAAGACAAGGGCTGAATTTGCAATTTAGTTAAAATACAAGTAGAGGGGGCATTCCTGCCAACCCCTCATACTTGTATTACAAAAAGGACTGATTTTGCAATTACACTTATAAGGTTGAGGGACCACTTTTGCCAACCTTCCAAACTCTCAACACCACAAGGACTGATTTTGCAAATACTCTTATAAGAGTGAGGGGCCAAACCTGCCTTATCACCAAACATTTCCCTCTTCCCCAAAATCAAACTTTGATAAACCCTAACCCTAACCCACTTTCCCGCCATAGCTCACCCCCCATTTTTATTCACGGGATACCCTCCCCTCTTTCCCAAAACACTCAATCTCCACCCTTTACCCAGACAAAGCCTAAACCCCCACTCCACTATCACCCCCATTGCCAAGTTGGCAATCCCACAATGATCAAAGCAAAATCAAGGGCTCGGATTGCTTAAAAAGAAACACAAACCAAATTCAATGGCTGAGATAGAGACTGTGAAGCCTCTCACAAAAGAAGCACAAGAGAAAGAAATTCAAGAGCTAGTTTCTAGTATAAATAGATAGCTTGTAAGCCTTCAATGGCACGGAGGGTTTGAATTTTGTAATCTTTTAAAATTTGTGTTTTAGCATGTATATGTTTTTTTAGAAATTACATGAAGTAATTATCAGTTTCAAATTCCTTTCGTCTTTAAGTTTTAATTTAAGCTATTGAACATTTCAAAGGTATAAATGTTTAAACTTCAGTTAAAATTTGTAATGAAAGTTCTCTTTTCAAGCTAAAATTCAAGTTGCAAATTACATGTTTACTTGTTGTTTGTTAAAATATATCAAAAAAAGTTACCTCAGCTTAAATATTTGGATGATAAGCCAAAATTGGATGGGCTTATGCACTCACTAGCTTGTTTAAACAACAACTAGATCTTGTTTGACAGAAGCTCAATTGAGCATTTAAGTCCTTGTTTGAGCAAAGCATAGTAATATTTTTCATTTCCTTTCATTTTTCTTATGTTTCAACTGTAGGCATTGCTTATATTGGGCTTATCAAAGTCACTTTGACTTCTAATAGCTTGCTTATTTATCTCTCATTTTTTTTGTCATTTGGAACCTTCTTAGCTATTTTCTTTATCTTTGAATTGATCTTGTTGGTCTGTCTTAATTAGGTCCTATCTATTGTCCTTACTTTTTGCTTAATAAACTGCTTAATTCTTTGTTTCCTTTTTAAAGGGGTGTTTGGGTAAACTGGTTTAATGGGTTAAAAAGGGTCAAAACAAGCTTTTGGCTTTTGAGTCAGTTTAGATTAGTTAGAAATAGGTATTAAATTTAGTTTGGTTGAGTTTTTAAGCTTTTATTCTCAAAATCATAGTTAACAGAACTTAAGTTTTAATCTGAGAACTCAAAAGCTCATTTAATTAAGTTGTGTGATTGGATCTTTGTATGCAAGCTTTTTATGCTATTTTTGTGTTGCTCAAGTGTTAAAACCAGTTGGAATCAAATTCCTATGTACCTGCAAATTTTCTTTGTGTTTTGCTACAAAACTGAACACATCACTAAGTATTGAAAAAATATAAAACTAGCTTTTTCAATTGGTTCTTGTGGCACACTCCTTATTACATACTGCTTATTGATTAATGACATTTGTTCCTTAAGGCTTAAAATTCATCTGTTTGTTAGCCTTACAACCATAAGTGTCCTCCTTCAGGCTTGAAAATAAGCCCAAAAGTGCCCCTCTGCCTGTTTAAGTAGCTAGTTTTAGTATAAGTGCTCATTTGCTTTCCTGAGCTTATGGCTCATTTAACCTGCTTATTTTGGTTTGCTTTGCTTATTAGGTATAGTTGTTCATTTGTTTTTGCTTATTTTCCTTTTTTCTTTAGCTTATCTCCCATTAAGTAGCTCATCAGTTAGCCCTTAGGACTTAGGTTTACAGTTTAGTCTGCCTTGCTTTTTGCTTAATTTTTCCTGGTTTTTACTTATTTCTTTGTGCTTGTTTTTATCCTACTTAGGCTTATTTAGCTTAGATACTCATTGGTTTTTGCTTATTTCTTTTATACTTTAGCTTGTTTGCCCCTAAGTACCTGTTAGATTAGTTTTTTTTAGTCTGCCAAAAGACCCCTCCCCTGGTGCAACATGCTCTCTTCTAGCCCCTCTTCCCAGCTTATTTTTGCTTTAGACCTTAGTATATTTTGGATTTTCTAGAAATCCCATAAGCTCAGCTTCAAGTCCCTATAAGCTTTTAGTCTTAAGTCCCACTTTAAGGAGCTTAAAATTGAGCCCAAAGAGGCTCCCTTAGGACTGTTGGGTCTAACATATTGTGCCCATTGCTTATTTGCTTGTCTGGCTTATTTGCTTATTTCTTTGGGCTTACTTTGATTTGAATAGCTTATTTAGGTCTAGTTAATTTCCTGTTTTTGCTTATTTAGTTGTGCATTAGCTTATTGTAATTTGCCTTAACTTGTTAAAGCTTTCATGAAAGTCTTAGTTTAAAATTACATCTGCCTGTTTGGTTAGCTTAATTTTTTGCTTATTTCTTGAGTTTTCAAAAAGTTTTTCCTTTGGTAAAAATTGCTTAATTTTTAGTTTTTTATACGTTATAAAAAGAAAAATAAAAAAAAGATTTCCAAAAAGAGTAGGTCAGACTCGAACCTTGCCACCTCTCCCTTCCACACATCAGCATATTTAACACTAGTCTCTTATACAAGAGTGCCCGTGGACTTTTCTGAAAGTCCTTGCACAATTAATTCTGTTACCTCTTTTTTTTAGCCATAAGCCCCTATGCTTTTTTTAAAAAAGCTTATTCTCGGCGGTTATTTATAGGAGCCAACGAGTTTTACGCGCGGTCCAGATAGTAGGCGTTAGATTAATCGAGGATGAGAGAATGCAGGTGCAGGTGCATGATGAGGGGCTAGCTCTGGGAGTCCATTGAGAGGGGGGGGTGTGATAGATGTGATGTGATGTCTGGATGATGGTACTGGGGTGCGTTACAATTTAGCCGGTTGGGTCAGTTACTTATTTGGTTACTGGTTAGGGGGAGATGTGACAGGTGAGTGAGGGCTGGTTTGGGACCTAGGTTGTGGCGGTTAAACAACGGGGTTTTTAATTATAATATATTAAATAAAAGTATAAAAATATAATTTTCTTTTTAAACAAATTTTATTTATCAGTATTCACTTAGAAAAAATATAAAATCATTCGTAGGTCATTTTTTTCAAAATCATCTTTTTAAAGAAGGATTTAGCCCCGTTTTTTGTTTAGTGCCCAATCATATCCTTGTCATATTCAAACATCAATTATCAATTCGTCATTCGATTTTTCCATTCAAGCCTCGTTGGGACATAACGACCCGGAAATATTCTATACTACTTCCGGTTTCATTGATTTTGTGAATTTTGATCCTTGATATATATTTATATTTATTTGTATTTATCTATATATAAAAAGGAGTAAGATCACGCGAGTCAAATTTTTGGCGCCGCTGCCGGGGAGGCTGTGAAGCGAATTATCGTTATGTTGACAAATTGTGTTTGAATTTGTGAATATATCTTTAATTTTTATAAAAATACAAAAATATTTTTCATTTTTTTTAGTATATTTATAAAACAAAAAAACAAAAAATATAAAAACATTGTCCATAAAAAGAAATAAAATTCACAAATTGGTAAAAATACCAAAATATAATATTCTCAATTGAGGTATTATCATAATAAATTCCGGTGAACTTGTTGGTTCCCAAATCGAACAAAAGATTTAAAAACTTGTCATTTGTGTCTCTTACGACGTACGGCTCACCTCGATTTGATTAACAAACTAAAAAATGGGTATAAGGAGGGTTGTTTCGAGGAACTACGACCCGAAAGGAGAAATAAGCTTCGCGCTAGTCCTACTCCTCCGCTCGCTTGTGCGTTTATCATTTTCAGAGTTACCGTGAAGTAAGTAGATTATTTGGTTGAAGTTGTCCTACCTCATTGTCCGTTAAAATACATTGTGAATAAATCATTGAAAAACCAAAAAATTAGTGTAAATTTTCTTTTTATATTTCTATTTTGTGCATGCGCACTCGTTCTCAAGCCCGTAAACGTCGACAACAACAAGTCCGACAAACTTCTGTTGAATCACCAAATCTTGAGAAACCAAATAACAATCAAGAAACTTTCAATCCTCCCATAGTTACGATGGCCGATAATCGTACTATGGCGCAATTACTCGAAGCACCCACCGAGGGTTACGAGGATGCGATCGTTGTTCCCGAAATTACCGCAAACAACTTTGAGATCAAGCATGGTCTACTTAATCTTGTTCAAAACAAGCAATTTTTTGGACATGAT
The DNA here is from genome assembly GCA_026074375.1 of Tanacetum coccineum. Classification (NCBI taxonomy): domain Eukaryota; kingdom Viridiplantae; phylum Streptophyta; class Magnoliopsida; order Asterales; family Asteraceae; genus Tanacetum; species Tanacetum coccineum. The sequence continues at coordinate 35,531 of BQNB010058875.1, forward strand.
AAAGAAGACCCACATGCTCACATCCGATATTTCAACAAGATCACTTCTACGATGAAGTTCCCGAACGTCCCGAGTACGTCGGTTAAGCTTATGCTTTTCCCATTTTCCCTCGAGGGAGCAGCCCGGATTTGGCTCGACAAAGAACCCCCTCAATCGATTCTTACATGGGATGATCTTGTCTCGAAATTCATTAACAAATTTTTCCCTCCCTCCAAAACGACAAATCTTCGTAATGAAATCACAAGGTTTCAACAAAGATTTGACGAATCATTTTATGAAGCATGGGACCGATTCAATGATCTTCTTAGGGCATGCCCGCATCATGGGTTTTCGGAATTGCATCAACTCGATACATTCTATAATGCCTTGAACTCAAATGATCAAGATTCATTGAATTCCGCCGCGGGTGGTAACTTTTTGGATAAAATGCCCCGAGAATGTCTAAAAATCATCGAGAGCAAATCCAAAGTTCGTAATTCACGAAGCAAACCCGTTGTTGCTAAAGTGAGTACAAGCACTTCCACCTCCGGAATCTCTCCCGATGTCTCCGAACTCAAAGATATGGTCAGAGCATTGCTCCTTGATAAGAAAAATCAATCCCAAGCTCCCGCTCACCAAACTCCCACTCCCGTAAAAGCGGTCGAGGAAAGTTGTGTGACTTGCGGTGGAGCTCATTCGTATCAAAGTTGTCCCGCCACCGATGGCAACGTTTATCATGACAATATTCAAGCTTACGTTTCTCAAGCCGCCGCGGCTAATTTCAATCAAGGAAATACCAGTGCCCGACCTCTAATGGTTGCAAACCAAATTCGACCTCCCGGTTTTCCTCCTATGCAAAACCATCAAAACAATCAAAATCGGGGGATCAATTTCAATCAAAATCGGGGGAACAATTTTAACCAAAATCGGGGAAATAATTTCAGTCAAGGACCAATTTACCAACCCCAGGTTAATCAACCACCAGCTTATCAAGCTCCCGTTTACCAAGCTCCCGCTCCTCAGGCACAAGGTGTGTCTAAGACCGATTTTGATAGCTACGTAAAGGCTAATGATGCGGTTATGAGGAATATGCAAAACCAAAATCAAGTTTTGCAAAACCAAGGTCAAAACCTGCAAACTCAATTGAACAACTTGGCTACTTCGAATCAAAGGCTTGAAAGTATGCTAGGTAACTTTATCAAAATGAATACCGCCTCTACTTCAGGTTCGGGAACTCTCCCGGGTAACACCGTTACTAACCCGAAGGAGGATTTGAAAGGTATCACCACCCGGAGTGGTGTTGCTTATCAAGGACCCACTTCATCTTCTTCTCTGAAAGTAATGAATTGTGATACCGAGGTTACAAAGGATATGATGCTTCCTACTAATAACGGAAGCACCGAAGATGTCCAACCTCCAGTTACTCAAGTCCAATCTCATAATCCAACTTCCGAGCCCGTTGTTGATCCCGTTAGTGCTCTGATGCCTAACCAACGAACATCCATTCCATTTCCTTCAAGAAGAAATGATGAAAGGCGCCGTGAAAAAGCTAACGATCAAATTAAGAAATTCTATGAAATCTTTAGAGATTTGAGTTTCGAAATTAGCTTTATGGATGCCTTGACCCTTATGCCGAAATTTGCCTCGACTCTAAAAACTTTAATCGAAAACAAAGAGAAGTTGAGTGAAATGGCTAGAACTCCATTGAACGAGAATTGCTCAGCAGTCATCCTAAACAAGTTACCGAAAAAACTTGGAGACCCTGGCCGATTTCTTATTCCATGTGAATTTTCTGGGATTAATACATGCAACGCCTTGGCCGATCTCGGCGCAAGCATTAATCTTATGCCATATTCCATCTGGAAAGATCTCTCTCTTCCCGAACTAACCCCGACTTGCATGACGCTAGAGCTAGCGGATCGTTCAATCACCGAACCGATCGGTATTGCTAAAGACGCCCGTCTAATGGTGGGAAAGTTCCAGTTTGTAGAATCCAAGATCTGGACTCAACTAGGGTATAATAACAATGATCAAAACACAGTGGAATAATAATTAAGAACAAGATC